>CM019177.2:3483240-3708989 GCA_009739505.2 Apolygus lucorum
GAGCTGAAAACCCCCATACAAAACGTCTCGCGTCTCAACTACTTTATTTTCTGTTTCTTGTCACTGAGGAAGGAAAGAAGTTTCAAACTAGAACATTGAAACGACGTCCCATATCTTGACAAACAAGGTTTATCCGAACATTTGCTTGAAAACGACCCTATTACCTCTTCTACAAGCAAACGATTTCAGTTTCATCGCAGAGAGTGACAGTGAAATCCTCACTGTTTAACGGTTTTTGAATGAATGAATAAATGGAAAATAAGATATGTTTCGAAAATTAAAATAATACAATATACATTTTTTCTTATTATAGCTTTTTCTAGTGAAATTCATAATTTCTTCAACCAATTTTATACACTTTATTTAATGAGGTATCATTGTATGTAAAGTAGGAACCTAATCGTGGCTAGAAAGGATGAGCTTTTGGTTGATTAATCATTTCTAAGGGTTGAGAAATAAGGGCTGAAATGTTCATAACGCCCTAGCTCAAAGACTTTTGATATGAAGGTTTGGTTTTTTCATCAATTTAAAAAGTATTGCATTTTTAGAATCGAATGAGACCACCCAGAGGTCTGTAAGAATCAGAAACACGATTTTTTTTTTTTAACGTGATTTATTATTGCAACTGAATATTAAATACAATCCATCTAGCAATATTACATATCATTATTACACTCCTTGAGAAGCCCGTTTACAGTAAAACGCAGTCCCTTCTCATAACAGTATCTTCAACACTGAGCTATAACTGCACTTTAACAGCACTAACTAAGTCCAGTGGTTTTTTTCGCTTGAGTCGCCGGTAGTTCATATTCGTTGTCCAAAACGTAGAGAATTTCCAGGTTCTCATGATTGTGGAGGCGTTGTTCGTGCCTCCCTGAGTGAAACACGAATGTGAATCGCAAAAGAGGCTTAATCTCCGTTCAATATTAGCTGACCGAAGTGCGATCGCTGTTCGTTCCTTCGAGTTGTACTCAGTTTTGCGTCCTTAGCAACCAGTTATCTACTTTAACAACGAAGGCACCCTCAATCTCCGTTTATTTCTTCGAATTAAACTTGATTTTGAAGCGAAAATATCGTAGGTAGGGAGCAAGATGAGTATAGGGGTAGGGAGTTACAAGTTGCACCAATGGCAAAGCCGTGGTTCTTCGCGGCGAGTGATCTATACAGAAAATAATAAACCTTTTGCGTAATAATTTGCAAGGGTTTTTTCTTTCTCGATTCCAAAGGTTCATTATTGAAAATAACAAACCAATAAATCATAATCTAAATCTTGAAGGTATGTATGCAATGACTTCATTTACTCATAACAACCTTTTTATTTCGTAAAAGAAAATATTTGGAAGATAAAGTATGAAAGGAAATTCTACTATAATTCTTGAAACGTGAGATTTGTATGTAGGTATCATGAAAAACGGAGGATTTCCTGTGAACTACAGATTTTCCAAGGATATATCAATACATTTTATATTATTTATCGCTGTAGGCAAACGAATTGATTTATTTGGAAAACTCCATAGTTTATTGGTGGAAAAATACCGATATAAATATAAATCGTGCACTTTTTCAAGTTATACCGTTGTCGATGTTTTCGAGAAAAGACACGTGATAACGTTTGTCATCTTGTTAACTGGGAGCGGCCAACAACTTAGGTGCTTCTCAAATCTCCCGAAAGGCGGTGATAGCGTTACGGGGAGAAAAACGGTTGAAATGAACGGTAAATCACGAGTCTTGGTTATCGTTGACGATGAAACCATGCAGAAATGTTTTTGTTTAAATCCCCCCTCTCCTCCCTCTTTCTCGCTCGAGGGTTTTTTCAGAAGCGTTTTTTATTATCAGACGTATGTGGAGGGGAAGGTTGAAGAAGCTTGTAGGAGGTTGAGTGCAGGAAGTGGTTGAATTTATGTTTGCGAGGGTCCAAGGGGTGAAATGTGCCCAGTTCCCGGGGCGGTAGTTCCAGATCCTCTGGCGTAGTTACACTTATTCTATTTATGTCCCTCCCTTCTTTCTGGATTTTTCGCAAAAAGGATTTTTTTTTGTTGGCTGGGCCCCTCCTGACCCATTTGTGTATTGGAGGAAATCCCCGGAAAATAATGAGTGAAAAACTAGGAGCTTGTGAGAGGAGGAGAACTGGTGAAATCCGGAGAGAGTTGTAAACTGTTTTTTTCCGCTTTCTGTAGTCCTGTGAAATAAGTCTTTAACCGCAGTCGCGTAAAAATTATGTCGAAAATGATTTCTAGTCATGCAACTTGAGCGAATTTTCGAACAGCCTCTTGTAGGCCTTTTCGATCAAGCCCAGCATCCCCTGGATTCTCTTCTAAGCAATCCACTGATGATCCTGCCATTCCGATGAAATGATAGGTTGGTAATAGAATGCGCTTCGAGATCCGAGGTCCTTTCAATAATAATTATTGTACAGGTTAAAATTATTGTAACAGGTGAGTATACAGTATACTCATCGCAAATCCAGCGATGGTATCCAGAAGGATTGATATCCACCTCTTCTTTGAGTCACATGTTCTCTATCTTGAGGTCTCAATTGTCTCAATGTCACAATGTCTCTATCTCTTTCTAGAACTACTTAAGCTATGTGTTGAGAAGGGGTATGTGAAGTACAGAGATAAGGTCTATGAGATGATTGATGGTGTGGCAATGGGAAGCCCCATTGCTCCCATCCTCGCAGACATAGTTATGAACAAAGTGCTGGACCAGGGCCCTCCCTCAACTTCCATTTAATGTTCCCTTCACATATAAGTACGTAGATGATCTTTATGTAAGTATCCCTTCAGGATCCCAGGATGTTGTGTTGAATATTTTCAATGGCTGTACACCAAACTTCAATTCACCATAGAGCTAGAAAACCAGAACCACCAACTTTCTATCTGGACCACCCTCACCACTCGAAATGTAAAAAAAAAAAAAAAAAAACTCCAACGCCCGGGCTTTTCGTAGGATAATCTCCTTTATGCCACAACAACTAAGGGGCGAAACTGTGGACCTTTTCAAGTGGGGCACCTCATAGGCGATCCACGATACCCCGGAGTTTCCCGATATCGTCGGTACCCATTGCCTCACCGCCCTGGGTTGGGACGAGGGGCCGGCAGAGAGATTCGAACCTGAGAACTCGTAGCGAACCGAGTGAACGGCCCGTCATTCTCTCTGCCCGAAGTGACCGCGCGTTTAACCGCTCGGACACCCCGATCCCAACTCGAAATGTGAATGGGACCATCTCTGTTGATTGGTGGAAAAAACCTGACAAGTCAGACAGATACTTAAATTTCAAATCTCATCACCCCCCTCCGTCAAAAAGTCACAGCAGCACTCAACCTCAGACACAGGGCACTGAATCTCAGTGATCCTGAATTTCATGATAAAAATCTCAAAATTGTCAAAGATGTTCTCTCCAAAAATGGCTTTCCTACATCCCTCTCCAATACAATACTTCATAATTCATCTAGAACCCACACTAGTGATCCCCCAACCCCCAGGTTTTCTCATTCAGCCCAACCAACCCCCAACCTGCCTAGTGGCACTGTACAAGTCGCAGACCTTCCAACTAGCCCAGATAATTTGCCTCAGTCAGCCCAACCAACTCCAAACTCTTCTCATTTAGCACAGCCTGCTTCCAACCCACCTAATGGCACCATTCAAATGGCAGGCTCTCCAACTAGTCCACATAACTTGCCTCAGTCAGTCCAACCAACTCCAAACTCTTCTCATTCAGCACAGCCTACTTCCAACCCACCTAATGGCACCATTCAAATTGCAGACCCTCCAACGAGTCCAGGTAATTCGTCTCAGTCAGACCAACCATTCAGATATAGGAGCATGATATACGTGAAAGGGCTATCAGAGCAACTTTCCAAGTCTGTAAAAAATAAAATAGATTGCAAATTGGCCTTTAAGAACAAAAGAACACTAAATGATCTCGTTTTTTCCAAATTGAAATCTCCTATTCCCAAAGAAGAGAAGAGTAACATTGTTTATTCCGTCCCATGCTCCGACTGCCCTCAGCAGTACGTAGGCCAAACTAAACAATATCTAAAGAACCGATTTTCAAAACATAGATCTGACATTACCACCCTGAAAGAACACTGTGCATTAGCCCAACACTCAATCTCAGAGGGACACATGTTCAATTTTCAAGAGGCAAAAATTGTGGATACTGAACCAAATTATTCTAAACGTAAAATTAAAGAAATGGTATATATTTCAAAAACCCCAGATACGTGCAATTTCAGGAGGGATACTGAGAATCTCAGTATCCCAACCTCACCCTCTCTACACCAACCTCATCCATATGGCTTAACTCATATAGCCTGGGCTACTAGTCAAAGGAGAAGGAGATAGGTTTCTTGGTCTATAGTGAAGTCTTCCAATAGTATAATAATATTCTAGTAGATTAAGAAAGTGATGTATATATTTTGCTGCTACCATGATTTTTGTAGCACCCCACAACTATTTTCCTATCTGTACAAGCACCTGATTTGTTACCCTCTGTCTTGTGCAATAATTGCAACTATTTATAGGGGTTCTTTAATCAGATTTAGAACTTATGTAAATAGTAGCTGATAATGTAAATGAGATATATTATTTTGTGATAATTTTGTGTAGATGATAAGCTTAGATAAGAATATTTTGTGATTGGTATGTTCACCATAGATTAGAGTTTGTGTGTCTGCCACACCACCACACAAAAAGTAGAGAACCAACCAACTTATCAGTCTCTCTTATCATTCATTGAACTGTAACAGTCGAGTCAACACGTGTTCTCTAAGTTCTCCACGTCTTCCCTAAGTTCTTCACAAGTTCAGTGTGAAAATGTATGAGAAAAGTTACTGCATATCGCCTCAAATGTTGATATATAGCCAATACCACCATGGCACAGGACTCCAACTACCTACAATGTAGAATAGATAACCGAAAATTCCAAGGTAACCACTCCAACACTTTTGTACCTAGCATAAGTTTGGCTGTTTGTACCTACCTACACTAAATTGCTGTCTGTCCCTCCCTCTTTGTAGCCCTGATGAAGGATAATAAATTATCCGAAACGTCGGCCTGAAATCGATCTTTCTCATTGACCAACCCTCAAGAGTCCAACAACACGATTATATACCCAGTGGTCGAGAAACTGAACCTTATTATCTATCTTGAGGGACTGTTCCTTTGGGCTTCTAGATGGCTCTTTAAGGTAAAAGGGAGACGTTTTGCCTCTCCGATTCCGCTCTTATGATGGAGACTTCGAACGTCTAGCCTGCCAGTTAGCCAGCCAGAAGATGACCGAAACGGCTTTTCATTTCGTTGCCCAGTGCTCCGCATAAAGCAGCGTTAGGCGAAAGTTCTTGGATGTGCCGGTATTATCCAGGAGCTCATTCTTGTTATTGCTTAGGGAAGCTGACATCAGGTTGACTGGGTTTCCTAGAGTGGTATGGCAATTAAGATTCAAGGCCATCAATGAGTATGGCTTTAATTACCTTTGACTTTTTATAAGTAACTTCATTCTGCTCTCTTCTCTGCAGAAGTGAACTCTATCTGTCCAAGATATTTCATGGCTCTCCTTGTTTAGACGATGTATTTATATTTTGTTAAATAAAGCATGTTTATTATTATTATTATTATTACTTATTACTCATCGCAAATAACCAAGACCACCAATATACAGGGTGTAACGGTTAAGGTCGTACCACCGGCCAGGGTTCGATTCTACAACTAATTTGTGACTTTTTTTGTCTCCTGACTTTTTTTTCTTAACCCCCTTAAAATCGGACTTTTTTCACTTTAAGATTTTTTTTCGTATTTTCGACCTAACGCCATTAAACAGCCATAACTCCCTTGTTTTTCAGTCAAAATTCAAATGTAATTATACCGTTGGAAAGAGCGTTACATTTTCTATCTCTCTAGTGTTAAATGAAACTTTTTAAAGAAGACCAAAATGTTAAAAAATGAGCACAAACAGTAAAATCTCGAAAATCTCGGAAATTTTTCAATTCGCCATTCAGAGGACTTATCCGTGGAGAGAGAAGCCTGTCTAAGCGTGGCGTACTGCCAATGAAACCTTCTCTAATGGGGTTTATGGAAACTTGACACCAACAACGTTGCGAAATCAAGACATCAGGCAACTTCAAAGTTTATTGAAAAGGTATTCGGTGCAACTAGTACTTTGAACCCAACTGTAAGGGACCAAAACCAGGAAGTGTGAATATAGTGGCAACGAAGCTCGACAATAACCATCAGGCTCTGGTTGCACTAAAGAAATGTCAACAGATCGAGCAGAGGTGCAGGAAGCTTGGAGAAAGCAATTCACCGTTCAAATTCCCCAATCAGATCAATAGATTCATCCAAGGGTGATGTAGCATTTTCCAGTAAAATTCATAATTTTTTTTCTACCAATTTTAAAAATTTCCCATCAATTTTACAATTTTCTTAACCAATTTTATAATTTTTTTCAACCGATTTCATAATTTATAATTCATAATATTTCCTTTTGTATTTCATTTTCCACCTTTCAATACATTGCAATTGTTAACCTTTTCACTTTGAATTAAACGTTTTTTATTTTTATTTAAACCTTTTAGCGAATTTTCAAGGAAAATGAAGCTATTTGACTTTGAATCATTTAAAATTTCAATTCCCATGTAGAAATGAACACAAGGAATTCATGAAGACGATCAACCATCCACCAATACATAAAAGCTAATCACCTAATATCATACGGTAACATCCCATAAATGTTCACCTATTCCAACCATGGTCCTATATGAATTCGAGGGTGGTCCCCTACGAATTTTTTGTGTGCAAATAAAGTTTTTATGCGTTTTTTTTCATCAAAAATGTACTTTCCTACGAGGGAATAAATTTTTTTTATACAATTCAAAATCAAAGAGGTTTGAATGGAAACTTAAAGTCGTTTTGTTTTTTAATCGGTTTTGAAGTCGGTCGAAAACATGTTGTTGGACTCATTCGATTCTGCGTGAAAAAATAATAAGCGAAATTAGGGCCTTATCCAAAATTGAACAGCATTTGAACTACAGCTTGCTCACTACTGGGTCACCAGTCCTACTTCCCACATTATAATAATCAATAATAATAATGCGATCCCGATTTCGAAGAACGTACGCGCTGGGGTCCCACAGGGAAGAGACTGAGGACAGTTTCTGTGTCTGTTCATGACCCGTCATCCAATGGTGGAAATATCACGGCTATTCTGAAGTAGAGGGAAGTAATCAGCATTGACAAAGTGAGCTGCAATTACATCTTGACTAAATTTCAGAGGGCGGCGACAATTCAATAAGCCCACACAAATCAGCAGCAAAGCATTTCCAGACCAAATAAAAACTTTTCCAAATCAAATGAAACCATTTCTAATTGAAAAGAAGAAGCTTTTCTAGAGCTCTTGCTCTTACTTATTTATGTAAATTGTAATTATTATAATGTTTATTTAGCAGAACGTAAAATATCTCAAAACACCTTTCAAATGTGGAAAAAAAACAAAATCAATTTTTTACCCCTGAAGCGAATGATGTGCTTTTGTTCCGTGAGACTTCCTGTACAAGAAATCCTGTGTGCTGAATAGAAATAACCGATTTCATCACTAGCCTTACTTTCACAAAAGGAAATGTTCGATCGATGTGAAAATAGTTTCGTTTGGTCTGGAAAAGGTTTCAATGCACAAATTCTGTATTAGTTTATGACACGATGAACGTTTCATGGGAAAGCTCGCTTGTCCCGAGAAAAATTATTTTTCAAAGGAAGTAAAGAAGAAGAAGAAGATGAATACTAGCAACCTTTCCTTCTTCGTCATTTTTCTATACAAAATAACAAATAGCAGGTAACTTCCTTTTACTAAGAAGGTTATTTCAATCAATTTCATAAATCAGTGGTATTTTGACGATGTTCGGTGTTGGATACTTTGCAGTGATTTTTTCGATCTTTTTCACGGATGTCGCGTTTTGCGGAAGACGTGAGTTCACGAGACACATCGTGACGGGGAGCCACGAATTTCCGTATCTTTGCTCGGTCGACTACAAAAACAACTTCGTCTTCGCCTGCTCCATACTCACCAAAAACGTAGTAGTAGTTTCGGTGAGTAACATGAACCAAGTTATCACAAGAGGGAAGACGCCGAGGTACTACAACGATATCGGTTCTTTGGCGGTTATTGCCGGAAGTCCGTACAGGAATCCATCGCAATTTGAAAACCTTCCGCCGGGAGCTCAGAGGGTGAAGGTTCACGGTTTTTTTACGGGGCGTTTAGCTTTAACAGAAGCAAACTGTACGGACTATGATTTGACAACATTTATGAAATTCAAACTGTTCGATACAGCACCCAAGATCAATTTTGGATTCCTACGAACTGTTCGAGCTTTCGTTATGTCGAGAGATGTGGTGCGGTTGCCGCTGATGTTCAAATTTAAAAGACTCCTATTGAGAACTGAAAACATCATAAACCACCTGGAGGGTCCAGATTTACCTCTGATGACGTGCAAAATAGCGGGATGGGACGAACAAACTTCTAGAAAGGTGTTTCATCATGTTATGTACGTACCTAAGCCTCTTTGTAGGATCGCGTACTGCGGATACAACGTTGATGCCTGTTTCGGATTCATCGACACTTCGCCTGAAGTCTGCTTCAAATCAGCCTACTGGGGCGGCCCTTGTGCCAAAGACACAGGTTCCGCTTTGTTCTGCAAACACTTCAACGGAGGCAACATTTTTGCAATTTTGACTACCGCCATCAACTGCGAAAAGGGAAATCTTCCTTGTGTTTACACTGCGATGACGCAAGTCGTTAGTCATTATCAAAAAATCTTTGGCGAAACATACGAACCAAGTATCTGAACAGTCCCTTTCAGTGTTTTTTTTTCGTTCAAATAAACCGTAATATATTACCTATTGGTACATCGTAAAAATTCATCTTCAATTTCTTATTGTCTCGCTGATAAACATTAGTTTTCTTCGTCAGCTTACTGGGAAGCCAAAGGAAGAAATTCAAGATCTATAGAAAAAATCTCTGCAGATTTATAGAAAGTGGATACCTACGGTTACTGAGCAGAATAAAAATTGTGTTAGAAAGGCAGAAACTTGTTGAAGCAAAACCAGAATCCCAAAGCTAAGTTCACAGTTAGCCAAATAGATTTCCAAAAATATTAAATCGAACCATACAAATAATTTTGATCAAATTACATTATTGAGGAGCATAATTCCTAAAGTACTGTAAAATGTACTGTTTTATCATTTTCAATAATGAACCATTGGAATCGAGCAAGTAAGCCAATTTTAACGCTGGTGTACAGTCCACACCAAGGAATCACCAGGGAATCACTTTCCTTACCATGAACCGATATTGATGAAATTTGGTAGATGGGCTCCATTTGGGGTCATGTTGCGCCCGAAGGTTTTTGTTAATGTCAGACTCTTCTAAGGGGTGGAAAAATAGAAGTCGAAATGTCCAAAAGTGCTCTAGCTCAAAAACTCTCGAAATAAAGGTAATATTGTTTTTTCTAATTTATAAAAGGATTCAATTTTTATAACCGAATGAGACCACTCAGAGCTCTGTAGGACAAGAAGCTATTTGAAGGTGCAGTTTCAACTATATTTATGTCAGTGGAAAAATCACTTGATGCTTCCAATGGCCTCTTTCTGGTCTTCCGCCTTTCAGGAATAGTCTTGTTTAAAGAGCATAGCTCATATTGCTGAACCTGGAGGGCTGGTTCCTTCTTCTCTTCCTCTGACTGTGGAAGGGAGTATGTTGCAGCTGTGAGCTCAGATTCAGAGGATGTGCCAACATGGAGAAAATTTGGCCTTCTGCAATTGCTCTCAGAACATTTGAAACGTCGTTGCTTCACACGTCACTATTATCGGGATAAACGTCCATCTTAACGACTACTCCTACGACTACGAATCTGGCCAAATAGTCGGTATCTTGGAGGAACCTGGTCAATAGACAGAGGTCAATAAATATCAGGCTGTGATTTACCTACTACTCTTCATAACAATCCAATTGAAAACATCTCCGAACTCTAACTTCATATTGCAGGTAGTCTACCTGCAAATAGCTTTTCATTCGTAGGTACAGTACCTACAAATAGCTTTTGTTTTATTATTTTCAATAATGAACCTTTGGAATCGACCAAGAAAAACAATTTTTTAACCCCACCTCAAAATTTGTTGTATGTTATTTGTTATATTAAATTTGTTGTCAAAGTATGTAGAATCCGAAAATCAAATAAAAATTGTGCCGTCCGCCATACGCGGCACTTCCTTCAGTTACCATTGACCGATTTTGATGAAATTTGGTTTACGGGCTCCATTTGGGGTCTAGTTGTGCCGCGAAGCTTTTGTTTGATGTCACTTACTTCTAAGGGTTGAAAAAATAAGGGCTGAAATTTTGAAAACGCCTTAGCTCGAATAACTTTTGATATGAAGGTATTGTTTTTTTATCAATTTAAAATAGTATTGAATTTTTAGAGTCGAATGAGACCACCCGGAGCTCTGTAGGATCAACCGGTCGGTCCCTATGAGAACTACGAGTGTGAATCGCGAAACAGGCCTAATCTCCGTTCAAATATTAGCTGACAAGAATGCGATGGTTGTTCGCATGTTCAAGTTGTACTCAGTTATCCTTAGCAACCAGCAATCAAATTTCCTTACCTTTTGCTTCGAACTTAATATGAAGCGTTATTTCTTCAAAATAAACTTGATTATGAAGTAGGTAGTAGGTAGGTAGTGGCAATGGCAAAGTTGTGTAATAATTTGCGTTTTATTCGTAGGTACTGTACCTGCAAATAGCCACATCGTAATAATTGGTTTGATAATGATAATAATAATAATAATGGTTTGATTGGGTCTCGAGAGAGTGCGGTAGTTGTGACAGGTTGGGGTAAATTAATTTACGATAAACGAAAGTTTAATTTCAAAAAGAATAATACTATAATCGATGTTAAAACCAGAATACCAAGCGTTGGTGACTTGGTGTAGAGGAGAAAGTGCAGTTCCTTCCATGATTAGAGTTGGCTATAGGCCAAATACATTTTTGTATTGTAGAATAACTTGGTTCATCGTCGTGTAAACACACGGAAGATTTTCCATTTCGCAGTTGATAGAAGTCGTCAAAATGGCAAAAACGTTGCCTCCGTCGAAGAAAGTGCAGAAGAGAGCGGAACCTGTGTCTTTGGCACAAGGGCCGCCCCAGTAGGCTGACTTGAAGCAGACCTCGTGATGGGAAGAAGCTTTGAGGAAGTCGAAGCAGGCGTTGATGTTGTAGCCGCAGTAGGCGGTCCTGCAGAGGTCCTTGGGGACGTACAAGACAGTGTGGAACACCTTCCTGGAAGAACCGGCTTTCCACCCACCAATTCTGCACGCTTTCACAGGAAGAATTGGATTCTCCAGGATGTTGACGAGCTCTTCAGTTTTGGCGGGGAGTAGACTCGGTTCAAAGCCAAGATGCATCGGCTTCACCTGGTCCGACCATTGGAGAGCGTTGTAAGTTTCCAGAAAACCAATGTTGATCTTTGGCGCTCCATCGAAAACTCTGAACTTCAAATATTGCGTCAAATCATATTCGGCATCGTTTTCACCTGTTATTGTCGACGTTTCCGTACAAAAAGCGTACACCTTCACATGCTGAACTCCTGGCGGAGGGGTTTCGTATTGATCAGGATCCACGTTCGAGTTCCCAGCAATAACTGACAAAGCGCTGATTTCGTTGTAGTACCTCGGCTTCCTCCCAGGAATGATGACTTGATTCATGTTACTCACAGAAACCACGACTACTTTCATCGTGAGTATCGAGCACGCGAAAACAAAGTTATCTTTGTACGCCACAGAGCACAAATACGGAAATTCATTCTCCCTAGTTGAGATGTGCCTCATATATTCAGTTCTGTGGCTCATCGCTGAATTCGAGAAGAAGATTGGTAAGATAATTACAAGGTATTCAACATCAAACATCGTAAGAACTGAGAGCTACGCTCTCCAATCAATGGTGAAAAGATGCCGAACACTCTTACTGGTCTACTCGGTTGTGAGTTCGTCTGATTGCGACGTTTTCTGACAGCATGAGGATTCTAGCAAAACAATTGCCAACTTCTGGCCAGGCTGAAGACTATTAAATTGGAATTCAAAGACCCATAATGACCAACGGTGGGTAAATAATATAATGATGTTTTATTTTATCTATGTTAAATATTACAGTATGTTCGTAACTCGGGATCCGATGTTTTGCTTTTCGCTGTATCGCCAAGGTACAAAGTTTGATAAGCAAGCAGAAGCTTCCAAAACCATCCGAGCACGGGAAAATTTGAAAGCAGTGAAGTAATGAATTTTTCGACGGATAAAGCTCTAACCATAGAATGCTCACCAGATATCTAGCAATTTAATACAGAAACTGCAAAGCTTACTTCCAAACGTTATCAATACTGATTCCGATTTCTGATTTCTTTTTCATAATTTTTCGATGTTGAATCTTGTGGTGGTATCCATTTTTTAATTTGTCTGCATTTCAAAAATTTGGGGTTTTAGCGAAAAATTGTCCTTTTTCTATCCTTATGAGACGATTTTAATTAGAGTTTCAATAACGTTATTTTGACGATGGTAACGTTAATTTTTGTAGGATCGCAATTCGAAACGCAAACATCACTTCGCGATTTAGCTTGTATAACTCAAATAATTACTCTAACTTAGTAATTTTGAACCCTTGAAAAATTAGATTGTTACGATTACATTACGATTACAGATTTGGAGACAGGTAAGCACATTTAGTGTACTACAAAAAATTCCAAGAACGTTTCGAAACTGAAGTTTTGCGCATGAACATGTGTGTGTAATGAATTGAAATTATCATATTAAATGTGATAAACTAAGGAATTTAAGTTATGAACGAAAATCGGTGGAATAAAAAAGAATCCTGTGCGATTCAAAAGGTTCATTGCGCTACAGATAGGTGCACAATGGTCTAAACACACGGAAGAAAATGTTTCCCAGCGATAACTCTTCTGGATCGCAGTGCTTCATAATCTGCAAACTGAATATCCACTGCATCCCACATGATTGTAATAACAACCGTCAACTCACATGCATCAACTTATCTCCCAGGAGGTAAACACCGAGAATCGTTTGAAAAAAATCGATTTTTGATGCAATTCAAAATCGGATTTAAAGAATCGATTTATTTTACAAACTGAACCTAGAAACTTGGATTCACAAACAAAAAATGGTTTATGAATCAGTTGATAAAATAAACTATATTTTTCAAACGTCGGTTTTCAAAATTGAACCCAAAACTTGGGTATACAGAAAAATAGTGTTTGAATTGGGTTTTCTTAGGTAACTACCTATATTCACAATGGAGCACGCTTAATTATATCGTATTTATACTATTCATTATTTTAACACTTTCTGCCGTTCATGGAGTTGAGAGGTGAAAAGTAGACCAGTCTGGAAGTAGGTACAGCCGTATGTTTGGAAGTATTTGTATAATTGTCGAAATTTTTCATGTGCCTATCAGAAACAATTTCTTTCCAGGATAAGATTTCGTAGATAACAATTAGGTAATTGCGTGATCGGATTTTTGAAAAAAAGGTACTTATCGGTTTTCGGTTCTTCTGTAAAAGTTTTGTAAGATACTTTGCCGTCGCGTCAGACTTCTTCCAGAGTAACGATATGGTCTCACCAAGGCACCTATTTTATAAGATGTGTCCAGCATAGGAGCTTATGTTGGACACAGCTGAAACGGGTTTTGAGAAACTGGTGCTTCGGTGACTGCCTGCAATAAAGCAGGTAGAAGATCTATCAGCCAGATATTATGGTTTCCGAAAGAGTCGTTCTACCGTTCATGTATCAACATAAATGAAGTGACTGCAGCAAGAAAATCCGTGAAGGCAATAAGTACAGGAGAATTATTGCACTACTGGTGACACTTGGCGTAGAAAATGCCTTCAACTCTGCCAGATTGGACCATATTAGGAGAATGCACCCAGAAAAGGAAAATATGCCTAGAAAGGGAGAGAGAGACAGAGAAGGAAGCAAAAATAGTCCGTCCTTACTACTAGTACGTAGTACCTACCTATTCCTTACTACTAGTACCTAGTACCTACCTATTCCGTACTACTAGTACCTACCTATTCCTTACTACTAGTACCTAGTACCTACCTAGTCCTTACTACTAGTACCTACCTATTCCTTACTACTAGTACCTAGTACCTACCTATTCCGTACTACTAGTACCTAGAACTGATGCAGCACCCTAGAACTCAGCCATGTGATGTGGGGAGGGGAGGCACCTATTTCAATTTTTTCATGTTGTTATAATACATTTTTACTTTTCCTCAAAATGGGGAATTTGCCTCAAATTTTTTTTTCGAAAGAGGGTTCACTGATTTGGAAGAAAACCATAGTGTGCTGCTCGATAACGCATCCAAAAAATTTAAGAAAGATGGAACTTTGAAATGTAGTGGCAATCTTAATGTGGGGGCAGTAAGGTGGTCACAAGGCAATAGGGAACATTTTTTTTTTTAGAAAATCACTTGTGGCAACCCCCTAAAAGGTGCCAATTGACTAGAAAATGAGATTCCCAAGTTTTAGGTCGATCGGATAACATTAACCCGTGCCGCATCGAGGTTGAAGTTCAGAAAAACTCACTTTTTTCATTAAAATATTATTTTTTTCTCATAACATTGTAACCATTTGTCCTAGAGACTTGAAATTGGTCTCATTTTATTTAAAATGTTATTTTCTTCAAGTTTTACTCACATAATTTTTTCGCTACTACAGCCACGAGCTTTCCCTTATGACAGCAGTGCACCGTCTGGAAGTGTACACGAAACTATCAGCTCACGTGATCTAACACAGGAGTCTTCCTGTTCCGATTCTTCCTGTTAGTTTATCGAGCATTATTAGTTTCCATATTCTCTTATTTAGTTTCCATACTAGTTAGTTTCGATATTCGAATCACATTATTTGAGTGGATCGTTTCCTGTGGTCACAAGGGCGCCTACAACTCCACCTGTTGACATCCTCCGACACTATTTGCCGAGACTTATTTTACGCTTCGCCAGAGCACAGTTTTGCTGGAGGAACCCTGAGGTGTGACTTGATCAGTTTCTCTCGATTTTCGCGGCATTTTTTAACAGAGGCTTCACTTTTTTAGGCATTTTCTTCTACGATAATTTTTTTTCCCCTTAGGTACTCCTGGTATTACACGTTATTCTAGGGCCCTATTTAAGGATTTGACTAGAAATTCCAGAATCTAAAATTGAGAAAAATTTCCCATTTCAACAATCAAAAAATAGGAATCAATTTTCGATTTGATCGACATTTTTTTTAATCGATTTTTTACTCGAGAAGTAATTTGTTGAAAAAAGCGAAAATCGATTCACATTCCTAGCAGGAGGTTTCTTTATTGTTTCATCATTATTCAGCTTCGTTGTTCGCAGGAGAGAGCAGTTCGCACGATGTTTAGTGCTGTGAATTTCGTACTGATCTCATCCATCTTCTTCACGGATGTCGCGCTGTGCAGCAGGAACCCGAGGCACATCATAATGGGGAAGGACGACTTTCCGTACATTTGCTCAGTGGCGTACAAGGAAGACTTCGTCTTCATCTGCTCCATCGTCAGGAGAGACGTCGTGATAGTTTCTGTGAGTAATATGAACCAACCCATTAAAGCTGGAAAGGAGGCAAGGTATTACAACGACATCGGCTCCTTGACTGTTATCGGTGGGAGCCCTTATATGAACCCAACGCAATTTGAACACCTTCCCCATGGAGCTCAGGAAGTGAATGTAACCGGCTTTTATACGGGGACGGTGGCGATAACGACGGATAACGACACTGACGCCGATTTGACGAAATATCTGAAGTTCGGAGTTTTTGAGTCAGTGCCTAAAATCAACGTCGGCTTTCTGAAAACTAGTTTCTTCGATTGGAAAGACAATCAAATATTTCCCTTGCCGCTCGGCATCAAACCGAGATTTCTCAGTTTTGAATCCGAAAATTTCATCAGCAATCTGGAGCACCCGCTTTTCGAAGTGAAAGCGTGCCAAATAGCAGGATGGCACAGACGTACGGCCAGGAAGATTTTTCACCACGTTATTTACGTGCCGAAGCACCTGTGCAGGGTGGCCTACTGCGACTTCAACATCAACACCTGCTTCAACTTCTTGCTGGAGGATTCCCCCGAAGTCTGCTTCAAGTCGACCCATTGGGGCGGCCCTTGCGCCAAAGACACAGGATCAGTTCTGTTCTGCAAACACTTCAGCGGAGGCAACATATTCGCTGTTCTCACGATCGCCGTCAACTGCGAAAAGGAAAATATTCCTTGCGTTTACACGACGATAGACCAAACAATTAAAGATTTCCAGACCTCCTTTGGAGAGTACACACCGAGCACCTGAACTCACAAAAGTGGTTGAAGAATGCTAATTATTTTCATTTTATGTTCCTGTTTTATAGATTTGAGTTCTAATTTTTCAATAAATTGTGATAAAACTACTGTCCTCATTTATCTCTGTTCCTTAACAACTATTCTTTAGTTAAGTACCATGCCGTTCTAAATTTGTTCATGAAATATTCATTCTTCTGTACTACTGCGGAATTTTGATGAATAAAACCTATGATCAGGTGCATAAGTTTGATGACAAGTTATTCAGCGAAAATTCAAAGCTAACTAGCACGGGCTATGAAGGAATTCCTGAAACCAAGCGGTTTGGAAGCGAACCCGTCAGATGCAAGCGCGCCTGCAAACTGGGCTCGTTGGAAACAACTTTACTACATTCAAGTGGAATTGCATGTAGCAGAACAACTCATTACCATCCGTAAGGCACTCGCCAAGACGAGAGATTTAATGGTATCTTGTGGAAAACGATTCAGCTAGCTTTCTATACGTACAATTTGAACACAGAGGATTGGGAAGAAGTATTACTACAAGCCTCGCATTCGATTCGATAGATTCTCTGTACTGCCACGAACCAAACTCCGCATGAACGCATGTTCACGCACCCAAGGAAGTCACCAAGTGGTGAAGCTCCACCTTCCTGGCTGCTAGAACTGGGAAAAGTCCTAGTCAAAAGACCTGTCCGTACCAGCAAGAATGAACCATTTGTAGATGAAGTGGAGTTGCTAGAGGTCAACCCACATTACGCTTACATTCGGTTAGCAGTTGGGCGGGAGACTGTATCCAGCCTGATCTTCACTAGTTCATCCATCCCAGAAGATCATCTCATGGGACATCATTTCTCTCGTGGCTATCGGCTCCAGGTCCGATATTGATGAAACGTCATGTTAGAGGAAGCAAGTATGAACCATCAGTGATTAAAGTAGATCTACTTGAAGCGAATCCTGATTATTCACACGTAAGACTTCCTGATGGACGGGAAACTACAGTTTCTAATCGCCACCTAGCGCCTATGGGTGAAGAGAGCATTAATTCACCGGAGAGTCCGGATCATCAGTTTGAGGACGGAGTCCACGATAATCCGGTACAAGAGCAGCTAGAACCATCGATGCCTGATCTTCCTTGTCTAGAACTGTAAACTGTAAACTGTAAAAACTGTTGGATCACACACAGCATTTAGCTCCAACAGGGAAAGACAGCCAGACTGATATGGTGGTAGAAGAGAAAACGTCGGAACTCATCCAGTCCAATCGAAATCGTTCCCCAAGTTGAAGAGACTCAAAATTCAGGAAATCAATTGGTTCGAAGAACCAGCAGGGTGCAGAAACTTCCGAGCTGTTTTGCCGACTATGTTACAAAATGAAGAGGGGGAAAATGTGATAAAACTACAGTTCTAATTTATCTCTGTTCCCTGACAATTATTTGTTAGTTACCGTGTCGTTCTAAACGTGTTCATGAAATATTCATTCCTTCGTATCACTGCAGAATTTCGCAGAATAAAACCCGTGTTCAGGTGCTTAAGTTTGATGACATAAATCATTGTAAATTGTTGATCAATTTTATAATTTATTTCTCTCTACATGGTGTTCGGTATAAAGAAACTTGAGGGATCGGTTATGCAACTAGTTTACAACACCTTTTGTCCTCCAATATTTGTTCACCACTTCGTACAGTTGAAGATTCATTTCGTGTTTTAGACCTTATGCCACTAAAATGGTCATAACTCCCTTAATTACAGGATGAACACAAAAAATCAATTCATGCAGCATGAGTTATTGAGCGAATTTTCAAAGAAATCTTCAAAGCTACGGTTAAGAAAATCTAATATTTATTATCTTACGACAGATTAGACAGCCTAGAGGCTGTGGCACATAGCACAAAACGTTAAAATTATACAATCAACCTCCTGGTTACAGATCCTCTACCCGATATTATAAAAAAGTTAAACATATTTTTAATTTTTGGACAAATTTAAATTTTTGAAAGTGCATCGGTATTAGAAATTGTGTATTTCTCAAAGGTAGGCATAAATTCCTGGTTAACGAACTTTTTTTGTTTGTTATTATGAACATTTTGTTGAAAACTTGAACATTTTTGCGAAACTATAATTACTCAAGTTATTATCCGGAATGAGACACAGTATAATATATACAATTCTAAATACGATTTTTTAAATCTTCAGCATCGTTTTAGGATGTTTCAAAGGATTTTAGTGAAAAATTTTCTAGAATAATTCCATTCTACAATTTTTGAGGCTCTTCCAATAGCTTCATTTTTCTTGGAAATTCGCTAGAAGAAATGACGTAGGGGAGCTATTGTTATGTATCAAAATGTTTTAGAAGTTTGAATATCTAAGGTGTACATAATATGCCCGATGTATCACAATTTCTAAGGTACCTAGGTACTTATCAACAAGCATCAACGTGCCCAATGTAGCCGTATTCCAAAAGTATTAAAATGTTTATGGTACCAAAATGTTTGGCATATTTTATCACCAGCCATCCATCAGTCTCCGTGTTTATTTACCACCTCTTCCATTGTATGGGGTCTGTCGTCTTTCCCCTTTCTGTCGAGAATGCGGTACCTTTCTGCTGATAACAGGAGTATGAGGAATAGTACCAGCCCACCACTGATGGCGAGAATAGCCTGATGGCGAGCAGCATGTATATGTGTGATTCTCTTCGTTGTAATGATCCCAGTCTGCGTCTGTAGTTGCCCGCACTTCAGCCCCATACAACTTGATGAAGAGGAACTCCACCTTCCTTGTTTACACATGTGCGATCGCCAATAATATAATAGCGTTGTCGGCGTCCCACTAACTACCGATCGATTTTTAAATCAAAGGGAAAAATAGCAATAAAGGTTGAAAGGGACGACGTTTGTTCGACGTCTGCACTTGCAGTTGTGTTTGGGACGGCGGAGCAGCTGGCGCGGACCATCTGTTCGTTTGCACAAAGGCGGATTTTGGCGTCGCGTCACAGCGATCGGTGTAGCGGGAGGGCAGGATGAAACTTATATTAGGCCATTCGGAGCCACGATGAATAATTCATCAAAATAAGGAGTAATAATTATTATTACTCCTTATTTTGATATTATTTTAAATAATAGTACTATTTCACCTTATTTTATTACTAAGCCTTTGAAAAAATTCCCTTAAATTATTTTCCCTATTCATACTTACTTAATTATAATTCCTAAAAATTATTATTAAAATAGCAATGACTTATTATTACTCTTTATTTCACCTCAATGTATAATTATTACTCCTTTGAAAAAAATTCAATTTTGTGAACAAGAGTGAATGAGCGAATTTTCGAAAAAATATTTCAAATAACTTCTATCCACTTTTAAAACTTAAAACTTCGTTTTTTTAACTTGAAAAAAAAACGATATTGTCTAATTCAATTAAATAAGTATTCTTATAGGTTCACGTATTCTTGTTTCACGTTGATTCCGTATCTATCAATACGAAGATATAAATCTCTCTGTCTGTTTAAATATCGTCTGGTACTTCTCGGTGGGTTGAAAGGGAAAATATATAAAACCTCAAGGAAAAATTTAAATTACTTGAAATATAATCAATATACTTAATGAAAAATGTCTCTTCCTCCTTTTGAAAATTATCGGTGATGCGATTTTGATCTAGGGTATATCAAAAAGTTTCTGAATTTAGTGCCGACTCTGGAACTAAGGCAAATTTTGAATTTGGTATTGGGAAAACTTGACCCCTTATCAAGTATTGGAACCTCTAATACTCGATTTGATGAAATTAAGTAAGCGAAAGTTAGGTGATGTTATCGGGTTTTCGTCTGCAGAAAACCAGGTTACCAAGAGGTGTAAGGTCCCTAGCCTAATCTTGGATGTAAGAATGCAGAGTCTTACCTAGATCCGGCCTGTTGTTTCTCTTCGTTAGAAAATAGACTCGCCACCGAGTATCCGGTTATGATTGTGATACTCGGGGGGGGGGGGGGGGGGGTAGAGGGTTCCATTCCAACCGTTGAAAGGATTGTCCGCAGTCGAGGTGGGCTCATGTTTTAATGAGGAATTTCACCATGTCGGAATTTCCTATTTTTGACCCCAAAATCGGATTCAGCACCTCTGAAAACCACCTAAGACAAACTTTCAGCCCGAACTTCCTAATTTACGAATAAACAAAACAGTGTAGAAAATACGAATGTTTAAAAGAACCGGGAAAATGACGTCATGCTGGAATAGTTCATGTATGGCCGCTTGAAGCGCTGAGATCGAGAAATCTATAGTCCCCGGATGCAAAATTTTATGAAACAGTAAAGTTCGAAATCGAAAAACTGAAGAAAAAATAGAAAAAGCGAGATGGGGAAAATTAGGTTTCCTCAGTTTTTGTTTGATAACTTTTCTCTTAGAAAACACGATTTCGTTGTTCCAATGGGCAACACTGGAAGGAGACGGCGATCCGAACAGCCCAATCAGCGAGCGTTCCCGCTGGACGTCTGTTTTCCCGGTTAGTTTTGAAATTAAAAATTTTGACTGTCTCCCAAAAATAACAGGAGACTTATTTTCCGAAATCAGCCCGATTTTCATCTATCCCACACCATTAACTATTCAGGAAAAATGCAAACAGAAATCGGAGAAATTCCTCATTAATAAATACAAATTGGAATACGTTGAATTCACAATAATCGGTTTTGATTATTATATAATATATATTTGCGTATGGACAGATCAAACCATCAATAAGGGTGAGATGGCGCCAACTTATGAAAATTTCGCTATTTGTAAGGAATCCACGTTAGCGAGTAATGATGGAAATGTAATGATGGGTTGAGAATAATAATGGAAAAGTAGTAATGGGTAATATTTTATATTTTGTTTTTTATACAGGAGTATTATAAAGTGCTCTCGTCATACCACACCATCATTCTAGTCCGCAAACTTGTCTTAATCATTTCAACTCTCAACATACCAACTTCCTGAATATTGAACAGTTTCGAGACGGGTGACCGTCCTGGCTACTACTTCACCACCAATTAACGGTTTTGTGCCGGGTTTCATCACACTTTACCCATTACTTAGTTTTTCAACGGTTTCCAGCGGGTTGACGAATCACACTAATTAAAACCCTCGTTTTCTCTCAAGAGTAGTTCCTAGTAAAAAGTAAAGCCAATTTATTAAGCAATCTGAGTCAAATTTCACTAAATTTGAACTTTAAAATACAAGTCTGAATAGAGTCTCAACACCGATGTTGAGATCCCTGTACAGGAGTCAATATTTATCAGTATCGTGTTATTATAGAAAATTGTTCCTCACTGGCCCTGGGCTGCAGAACCAAAAGATTCCTATGTGGAAACTTGCACGATTCCATCGGTAATTGACTCAACAATTTCGGTGGAATATTAGGGAATACAAGTGAGCATCATCTGTTGGGGGATTTGCCTCGCAATCGACGCTGACAAATAAGATGTTATCTCGCAGTCGAAAAGGCCATATGCCTCGTCCGCTTCCATTATTCCTCGCGGATTTGTCTCTCCTAACTACCCCGCGTTTTCTCAATTCCCTCCCCTGACATTTCCCCTTAATATGTGACAGCCCTTAAAGGCCCTCGGAGAGGGACAGAGGGGGGATCATCCTACCCCAATCTGACGGTTATTGAGTCAAAAAGCTGCTAAGGGGAATGAATGAGGGGTAGGAATCGATATTGAGAAATACCCGAAGGGCCCTTCAAAGTGGCTGAGCGGATTGAAAAGGCTCGGAACCAGATTGTATTTCTATTTCGAATAATAAGGGAGACATCTCAATGTCAAGGCGCCCTCCCATAAACTTCCACGTCCAAAGCGATCTAACGCCTTCGATCAGAGTGATATATTTTTCAGATCTTACCCTCAAACTCCCTCTTTCTTTCCAAAAAAGAACAGCAACCATGTCTATTTCTAAATGATTTCTTTTAGTAGAAGTGATTTTGGGGTTTTGTACACTTAACTAACGATTAATAAGTAGGATTTTGTTCTTAAACGATTGTCATTAATTCATGAATTTTCAATGTAATACATAGGTAGGTATTTGGAATTGAAATGTTGAAATTGAAATTGATACGAGTAAGGTCTTTTTTCAACATCACACGTAGCTCTAAATGAGGGCTAAATGTCTCGTATTTAGTTTCAAAAGTCGCTACCATGTTGCGCTTCAAAATTAACGAAAATTAATTTGCTTTTCTTTGGAACGGGTTGATTGATTTTATTTCTGTGAAGCTTTTTATGAATGACATCATTAAACTTAAATTTGTACATACGATTTTGATTTTGGAAAAAAATTGCCTTACATAGTAAGTAAGTAAAGTAAAGTAAAGTAAACAACCATTTCAGGTTGGATTCTCGTCCGACTGCCATTCCTGGCGTCGCGGACGTCATCAGCTGTCTTCCTAAGGGAAGATCAGAATTTGTTCTGATGATTTCGCTGCCGTACATAGTGTTCGAATTTGTTTCTCCACATATGAACATTTTTTGAAACAACATGTCCAATAGCAAATGTGCAGATCGACCAAACAAAACACACTACGTCAACTGATTGGGAATGAGGTCCTCAGAAATAAAACTCCTTCTTTGAACATACCAATAGCAATAGCAAAATTTTTTTGCTTACAATAGCAAAGTTTATTTTGCTATTGTAATTATTATTTTCGAGACATGTCAATTTCTTTAATAAACCATTTTTTTCTTCTTCTTCTTGAGCATACCAAGCACCCTCAAGTGAGCTCTGAAGAAGGTGATAAATTTACCGAAAGCTCGGAAAAGAAGGAGTTTAATTCCAGTTGACCCCATTCCTAATCAGATGACGTAGCGTATCCAATATACATTAGAGTGTTGCCATCAGATGGTCCATTAAAACTCCGAGTTACAATGGATGCTCACTAAAGGGGCAGGCTTGAGACCAAGTTGACAAACCTTTTTCCTCAGGGATACATTGGAAGGAGTGACAATGTCTGTCCTCTGGGCGTACGAAACCGGAGAAGTTGCTCAGAAAAATGTTCAATCGGTCCTGAGAATGAAGCTACTCCAATTGATTAGGTTTTTACCTCTCAGAGTGGAAGATATTCGTAAAATAAGGGTTTCTTGCCTTGGAACTCCTTCCTCACTAAGTTTAGGTAAAATTAATAGTATCGGGTGAGGTATCAGATCAGTTGGAGAAGAGCTCCTCCTACCTCCTCCTTTAGATATACATGGGTTATGTTGAAAAAGCAATTTTTAAAATGTTGCAGATCGATTTGCTAAATATTGAATCCATAAGGAAAATTTCTAATTTACCTGGAAAATGATAGGTTTATTTGAGTAATTGAATTCAATAGGGAAAATGCCGAATTTTATTTGGGAAGTTTTATGACCTTTCAAAGGATTTAAGAAAAAGGTGGGAATTAATCAAATGTACCCCAACAAAGGGTGAGTTATACAAGAAATCATTACAGGGTTCCTTTTAATATATAAAAATTCTACGTAACAAATGTTGATTTTTTCGGGAAATTTTAAATTGAACATGGGAAAGATATGCACAAAAATGAATGTCTCCTGCTATTGTAGAGTCCTAGGGGTTCTAGCTAGTGAAAATAATCCTGTTCGATAAAGTTGAAAATACGTCTTTTCCCGCTCTTGAATCGGGTTCTGGACTCGAGGGTGGCGGCGGCGGTTAACGAATGGGTGAGGAAAGTAGAAAGAGCACGTCCGCCCGGGACGCATAAACGTCGGAGGCGGCTCATAAAACGTCGGGACGGCCGATGGGGGCGGCGGGACGTGACGTGACGTGACGGTCTCTGGGGAAATACAATCTCGGCTTCGAACAGGGCAGATGCGACCCTCCTGGTGCCAAGACAGGTCGCTACGTTAGTTACGAATAAGACAAGAAATCAACACATCCAGAAACACTTCACACAACTTTCCCTACCTGTTCCATTCATGAAATTCAAACTACGTAAACACAGCAACAAACACGTAACAGAGACTTTGAAAACTCAACCTTTTGGCTTATTGTTTTCAATCATGAACCTTTGGAATCGACCAAGAAAAATTTTCAACCCCGCACAAAATTTGTTGTTTTACGTGTCAAGGTACGTAAAATCGAATATTGCCGTCCGTCCGCCGTACACGGCATTTTCCATAACATGGACCGATTTTGATGAAGTACAGTTAAGTAAACAACCATTTCAGGTTGGATTTTTGTCCGACTGTCATTCCTGGTGTCATCCGCTGTCTTCCACAGGGAAGACCAGAATTTGTTCTGATGATTTCAGTCATGGCTTCTGGGTTATTACGAGGGCGGGCTGAGCCCGGCTCGCATGAAAATACGCTGCCGCGGCGAGACTCGAACTCACGGCTTCCCCGCAGTAACCGGTTCAAGCCTCTTCGCCAAAAGACGCACGCCGCAACGAGCACGGCCACAGCTGAACCCCCAATTTTGATGAAATTGGGTAATGGGCTCCATTTGGGGTCTAGTGGTGCTCCAAAGCGTTTGGTTGATGTCACTTCTAAGGGGTGAAAATTAACGGTTGAAATTTTCAAGAGTGCCCTAGCTCGAAAACTCTCGACATAAAAGTAGAGTTTATTCACCAATTTGAAATAGTATTGAATTTTCACAACTTTTAGGAACCACCCGAAGCTCTGTAGGACCAACCGTTCGCTCCCTATGAGAACCCTATGAAAGGGTTGGTCTTACTATAAATCAGAATCGCGAGTGTGAATCACGCGAGGTCTAATCTCCGTTGAAATTTTAGCTAACCAAAATGCGATCGCTGTTTGTTTCTTCGAGTTGTATTCAATTTTACGTCCTCAGCAACCAGTAATAAAATCTCCATATGAAGGAATCCAAACTCCCTATTTCTTCAAAGAAGAAAATAGATCTTTAAGGAAATAATCTTTAAAATAATAGATCTTTGAAGGTGTGAAGGCAGTATGTGTTGTAGGTAGGTAGATAGGTTAAAATAAAGTGACAATGGCAAAGCTGTGATCTTTGTTATACACCTTTGTGAAATAATTTGCAGAGTTATTCGATTTGTACTCAGTTTTGCGTCCTTAGCAACCTTTAATCAAATTTCCTAATCAAAAACCTACAACTTCGATTGTGAAGCAAAAATATGGCTGGTAGGTAGTGGCAATGGCAAAGCAGTCGAGTGATCGATACAGATAGATAATAAACATTCGTGTAATAATGTGCAGCGTTTTTCAGGATAAATGTCCAGTAACCATCAATACACATGGTAATTGTGGGGTATCTACGCATTATTAAGCGGGTGAGTCAATAAGTAGCCTGAGCGGAATGATCAGAACCAATTCTGATCTTCCCTTTAGAAAACAGCTGATCAGAGACGACAGGAATGTTGGACAAGAATTCAACTTGAGATGGTTGTTTAACTAAGATTCTTTCATAACGCAATTTCATAATGTAAGGTAGTCGTGATTTATGTACGAAAGGTGCCCTTTGAAATGCTCTTAGGCGGATTTGACACTTGAAAAGGCGCTGCTAACCGTCACATATCCGCCCTGGCGTGTGAAGTAGGTCCCAAGAGCAAAGAAAGAGTGGTCCCCATTTGGAAACACTAGACGGCCTCCAAATAGGCTACTTTCGAGTGCGCGAGTGCGTGCTGAAAAAAAAAAGGTTCTTCACATCGCGGACTATTACGGAGGAAAAAAGACGTGAAGGGAAGAAAAAATGGAGTCATGAAGGTAGACAATGAGACGGTGATGGTGGAGGGGGTTAAGGGGTTATAAAGGGTGTGGAGACGCACTTCCTGTAATCAAACATCAGAAAATCCCTTTCTTGGTCTAGTGCCAGAAGTCGAGAGGACCCCCCTTCCCTATCACTTCCCCCTTTCACCGCCCTTCTTCCCTTTCACCTACTTCCCCCTTCACCCTCCACCCCCCTCCTCTGGTGACACGGTCGGCTGGAAGTGATGTAGAGTGCAACCTGACGAGTACCTTGTCGTAGAGGGGGGGGGGGGTCCCCCGCTAATGAGCACTGTACTTTTTTTTCAACTTTTGTTCCCTTTTTAATCAGAGCTAAAACAAATCCGACGCACTTCCTCGCCCCACCGTTCTCCATAAAACCCTGATTTTTCTTTTTCCCCAAATTATATTGAAACCCAAAGACCTCTGAGGGGTTCAACTCTCCCCACGCGGGTTTTTGTGTGCGAAAAAAAAAAATGTTGTTCAACAACCAACAAGTACACCTCCGGGGATCATTACGGTTCCCTGCCTCGACGTCAGAGTCATTTATTAAATGAATTACTTTCATTTGCAGTAATTACACGCGGTGTGCATTTGGGTACAATAATTTCGTTTAATTTGATGTTTGTACCAGTAGACGCCGGTGAAATGGGAATTACTGTTAATTAATAGGAAACATCAAATAGAAATTGTTATACATTGTGACTAAAGAAACATCTTTACATTTTGATGAAGAATGATGAGTTTAGGAGGGCAGGAGAGCTTTTTCACATTTCATAACAAGTTCATATTTTAGTAGGTGTCAAAATGCTCATAATTAGGAATCGGAGTCGTTTTAGTTTACTCACGTATCTTTTCTAGGTAAGTATTGATATTTCCCAAGTAAGATTGTTCACATTAATCATTTTGAAGAAATGTGCCGACTTTGAAAGATGATTGTTGATTTGTTGAGAGCTGCAAGGGGTGGTTGACGTGAGCTGTGAATCACACAAATCAGGAGCTGTGAATGTGAACTACAGTCAAAGGTCCTTAATTCTGTGATTTACTGATGGGTAAATGACTGACAATTACTCGAAGTTGTCAATAGAGTGGTTGGAGGACTTGGCTCAACTGACATGCGGTCCAAACCGTATTGTGAAGTCCTGGGAAGAAGCAACTATTCCAGTATCTCACGATTTTTTGATGACTTCTTACATCTTCTTTGGCCAAACGGTGTCGAGAAGGACAGACGTTTCTATCCGAACATGGTGAGGGGTGGAGACACAATGCAGGCTTTCATCAAAAGATGATGCATTCGAAATTCCTGGCTCACACCTTGCATTGTGTAGCAGAAAACTGTGCTCTGAATCTTTGTTCACTGACTTGATCACTTCTGCTAAGAAAGTGTTAAGTATTGGAAGCTCCAAGATGCGTTTACATTATAAACAACAAATACCAGTGTTGTTTTGGCAACCAGTGTTGCCAAGCTGAAGTACTTGGCTGAAAGCTGCTCAGTGATGTTGCAAAAATAATTTTTGCAATTCTGGTATTTCCAATTTTTTCCACATTTCTTCCAATTTCCTATTCCAATTCCAATTCCAATTTCTTTCCAATTTTTAGATTCTGTCTTCTTCAAGTTGTGAGATCATATCTTCGATTTCATCATAATTATTATGATGAAATCTAAGATGTGATCTCACAACTTGAAGAAGACAGAATCCAAATAATTACGTTGCAACGAAGTGGCAATTAATTCAGAGAAGTATTTTTTGGGAAGCCCACTAAGAGGAATGAAATTTCATTAATTTCAAACTAATTCGTATGTCTGTCTGTTGTTGGTTTATTATTTTCAATAATGAACCTTTGGAATCGACCAAGAAAAAATTTTCTAACACCCCCTCAAAATTTGATGGTTTACGTTTCAAGGTACGTAGAATCCAAAAATCGAATAAAAATTTGGCCGTCCGTCCGCCGTACGCGGCACTTTTGCCACTTAGCACTGACCGATTTTGATGAAATTTGGTATGTAGGCTCCATTTGGGGTCTAGTTGTGCCCCGAAGATTTTGGTTGATGTAGGTCACTTCTAAGGGTTCCAAAAAGAATTTTGAAAACGCCCTAACTCAAAAAATTTTGATATAAAGGTATTGTTTTTTCCTTCAATTTAAGATTCTATAGAATTTTTAGAATTTTTTGAGATCACGCGGAGCCCTGTAGGACAAACCGTTCGCTCACTACGAGAATTTAAAGTTTGGACGTACGATAAATCAGAAACACGAGTGTCAATCGCAAAAGAGGCCTAATCTCCGTTCAAATTATAGCTGACCGAAATACGATCGATGTTTTCTCTCTCTCTCTCTCTCTCTCTCTCTCTGAAAAGTAAGGCCATGTTCATTGGTAACAATAAGCTTATTGCTAATGTCAATTCGACTGTACTGACACCATTCGTGATAGGAGATGCCGCCCTAGAGATCGTCCATGAGTTCAAAAATCTTGGTATCTGGATGACGGATACCTTGAATTGGAACTTACATGTGACTGAAATTTGCAAAAAAGTGTATAGGGGGCTGTACCAATTACGGAGGGTTGCCTTTGACTTCCCTCAATACGTGAGGGTCCAGCTAGCGCAGTCCCTGCTCATACCGTATTTCGAGTATGCCCCACTCGCTTACTGCGACCTAAACAGCGACCAGACGAATAAATTGCAAAAAGCCCTTAATTGTGTGGTCCGATTTGCCAGTAGGATAAAGCTGGATGCCCACGTCACCCCCGTTTTCATCAAACTAGGCTGGCTCAAAATTGCCGAAAGGAAAAAACCTAGCCACAAGGTTATTTAAAATATTAAAGTTTCAAAAACCAACTTACCTCTACGATCAATTTAAATATCTCTCCGTCATCCATAATATTTCAACCCGTAACGCTACCACCACTCTACAAATACCTCGACATAATACAATACTATTTAGTAAATCTTTCATGCTGCAATCAATCAATTTGTATAACTCAAACGAAGACCTCTTTGATATGAGCAAAACCGTTCTCCAATTCCGCAATGTTTATAAGGAAATACTACTAAAAACTTATGAACAATAATAACTTACGTTAATCACTAACTATATAACTAACTAGATAAATACTGTGAAATTTCTTTTTTTTACACAACATTTAGAAGTGTTGTATTATTTTTGCATTTTGTATTTTTTGTGTGCATCAAGTGATGTTTATGTTATACAGTTAAATTGATATTACAATTGATCGAGGATTATATTTGTCTGATGCTGCCAGGGGAGGTGGAAGAGAGGACCACTCGGTCCTAACCTCCCCCTGGTTTTTTAAATAAAATCCGTCATTCATTCATTCATTCATTCATTCATTCATTCATTCTCTCTCTCTCTCTCTCTCTCTCTCTCTCTCTCTCTTCTCTTTCTCTCTCTCTCTCTCTCTCTCTCTCTCTCTCTCTCTCTCTCTCTCTCTCTCTCTCTCTCTCTCGAATAAAACATTTACTCCATGAGTGAATTTCGACTAATCACCCTTCTTTTCGATGTATCAATTTCTTCTGCTTCCAAAAAGTATATTTTGTGCAAAAACATTTTGGAAAACATTTCACCTTTTTTTTTAAACATATTTGCCGCTTATTAAAGGAAAGTAAATGAATATAGATGTTAAATGTTACGAAATACAGAATTAGATTTTCAATATCATGCTGCTATTGTCCTATGTCAGTAAACAGCATCACAATTATTGCAAAATAGTTTTAGAATATTTTGATGATTTTTCACGTTTTTACGTCATTGTGAAATCACTGTGACTGCTCTAAATGAAGGAGAAAATGGGTCGGCTTTGGGCGGTCTCAAGTGCGCTAATTCACCGTAGCAAGCACAGACCTTCCCCCATTACCCGGACATTATTCTCCTTTTTCCCAACGTCACTTATATTACGTCACCCAGTGTCCCGGACATAACAGCGGTACGTATGAAGTGGGACAAAAACGGGACGCTCTCCCATTAGACCCGACGTTGAGGGCAAGAAACGGTATGAAATCCTCTGTCTCGGATCTCAGTCTTCCCCTGAATGCCAGTTCTTGTACGAAATTCGTTGTTTTTTTCCTCTCACAAACTAGACCTGCCTACAGTGCTCTACTTCGAACATATGAGTCGACTATAGTGTTGTCATTCGACTCAGAAGTACACCAAGAAATACTTTTCAATAAATTTCATAAATAATTTTCAATAAATGTTTTGAACAAATAATTGAACTATTTGGTATGTTGGGAAAATTTTGTGAAATATATTGAGTTGATGTTCGGGGTTTACTGTGAGTAGGTAATCTGTGTAGGTAGCGAAAGCATAGATTTAAGATTTCAAGGCTGAAGAACAAAAATTTTCCAAAATCAAAATTTACAATCACGTTTCACGATTTTTACCTTCCTGAACAATTTTAGTTCCATGTCTGTCTGTGTGTCAGTCATGAAATCCTTGTAATGGGTAAAACTATACGAAGTTAAAATGCGATATCGATGCAATTTCCGGGGATTGCGCAGGTTGGCGTGCAGATGGTCCCCTATGAAAATCACCGCTAGATAGTAGCCAGCGCGCATTCTCTAACGTCAGTTTCCTAGTATCAGTTTTGAAGTCTACATTTTCTACCTGAATTCGATGAGATTTTCCGAGATTGTGTGGGTTGGCGTGTAGATGGTCCCCTATGAGAGTAGCGCAAGGTACTTAGAGGTTGATGTTCTGAGATTTGCTACTTCTATGCATCGGATCATCTTATGGATACGAGGAGGCTATGCGCCACACCTACTTGGCAAACTCTTATTTCCATTCAATCCCACAAATAAATTGAGTATTGAAAACTTGGCAATAATGGTGGTCCATTCCCTATCAGCCCCTTGTTCTGTTTCAATTCAGATCTGAAAATTAATTCAAGCTTCAATCAAAATAAATAAATTCAAAACCTAGTAATAACTAATAACAGCCTAGTAAAAAACTATTTCTCTCCCATGAGTTTAAATCTATCCAATGAAAATTTTTTCTGAAATCCTGAAAATTGGCCGCTACTTGAGAGTATAAAAGCAGGCTCCACCGTGGTTTCAATTTTGGTTCTACAAGGTTCCAACTGCAGATGTTCCTACAAGAAGCTCAAATCACTGAAAACCGTAATGTCTTCCCCCGTTAAGGTGGGTAGATTGTTTGTTGGCAGAATATATTCCGATTAATATTTATCGATAATTAAATTGAACATTAAATATCCATGAATAATAAGACGTAACTCAAGCCCACCGGCTGCTGTCTACTCAACGCCTACGAAGTAATTAAAAAAAACAAAACATGGAACATGTTTTAGCCAGATCTAGTGCAGATATACCTACCTATAATATAATGCTTTCCAGCCCTTATTAATAGGGTTAAGGGCGGAAAAGTGGCAACGTGACTTGGAATAAAATGTTGGATAAATCAATAGCTTTTCAATGGGCGGCCATTTCAGTGGGTTGGATAACACAAGTCATATCATCCCTAGCAACATATCTAATGCATTGAAAATAAGGGGGAGTCGCTATTTTCGTAACACAATTTTGTGACCTTACTGGCGAGCTAGGCCACGGCTAAAACATGTTCCATGTTAATGATTAATATACATGAATAAGATATAAATTGTACGTCCTATCGCTGAGGTGAATCCTAAATTTTTGTCTTTTGTCTTTTATTTTATTTTCATAGTAAAGTAGTCGGCGCAAAATTTCGGCATGAGTCGACAGCTTTCCTATTATTAATTTCTATATCTGTTTTTAATTTACATGTTTCATTAAAACGAATAATTCGAACTCAGCCATTCAGCTCAGCTTCATCAAAAACGATAAATGGACCACAAAGGTACATTAGCGGCATCAGAAGAGGGTTGCGGTGGCTCGTTATCACGCTGATGACGTGTAGTTGGTATTCATGGCCTTGAGAGGTTCCCCTCGATCCTGAAATCTATCCTGAGGATTTGAATATTAATAGAAAAGGGGATCCACCTCGCCGAGATGACAACGAGGCTGATTGTCCAGGTAGACGCTGCAGGTAACAATTTATTCTGCCACTGCTTCTCTCGTTTCATCAATTTCCTTCTCCCTTCTCATTCTAGAACTCTCCTCATCACCTCACGAATCATTAACAGTTATTAGCGAATCTATGAAGCACATGGCGCTCTCGCTTTGGGGTTTTTAGCATAAAAAAACTATTTTGTTTCACTTAAATCCATTTAAGAACATTGTAAAGCGAATTCAATGGTTCAACGCTTATCATATACATAGTTTACATATTAACATCAAAAGTATCGTGTCCACCCCCCACCTGTGTTATTCTCCGATAAACCACAGGCCTGCGTTTCACCTCAGAGGTCCAGGTGTCCACCTCTAACGGACAAGACCGTTGGCGCCAGCTTCTTTTTGCCACGCATGTGTCCGTTTCAAATAACACGAGTATGAAAGGACCTCTTGAGGTGTCCTGAGAACCCATCCTAGTCCAAAACGCCGTCTTGTTTTTCGATTTAAAAAATTGAAACCATTTTAAATTAAAAAAAGTTTAAAAAAAGTAATAAAATTTTAAAGTTTTTTTCATCAAGGTAACAGGAAATTTTACGCTCTTTCCAATGGTGTAATCAGATTTGAATTTGCATGAAAATTCGGGGGATTATAGCCGTTTTATAGAGATAAGGTTCAGAACACGAAAAAATCATAAAAGTGAACTACCTAATTCGAAAACGAAGCCTCTACCAAAAAACAATTATTGCTGAGGGGCATTTTGGTTTATTATTTTCAATAATGAACCTTTGGAATCGACCAAGAAAAAAAAAATTTTAACACCCCCTCAAAATTTGATGGTTTACGTTTCAAGGTACGTAAAATCCAAAAATCGAATAAAAATTTGGCCGTCTGTCCGCCGTCCGCCGTACGCGGCACTTTTGCCACTTAGCATTGACCGATTTTGATGAAATTTGGTATGTAGGCTCCATTTGGGGTCTAGTTGTGCCCCGAAGATTTTGGTTGATGTAGGTAACATCTAAGGGTTCCAAAATGAATTTTGGAATTTTGAAAACCCCCTAACTCAAAAAATTTCGATATAAAGGTATTGTTTTTCCTTCAATTTAAGATTCTATAGAATTTTTAGAATTTTTGAGACCACGCGGAGCTCTGTAGGACAAACCGTTCGCTCCCTACGAGAATTTAAAGGTTTTACGTACGATAAATCAGAAACACGAGTGTGAATCGCAAAAGAGGCCTAATCTCCGTTCAAATTTTAGCTGACCGAAATGCGACCGATGTTTTCCTTCATGTTGTATGGTTGGTGGCTTTGCAGACGAGTGATCTATATAAAAATAATAAACCGTTGTGTGCTAATTTGCAGCGTTTTTACTGGACATGAGCTCTAAGAGTCGATTCCTCACCTGTGACCGTCACAAAATTTGTGACGTCATTTAATGTAACACCCTGTTTGGTAGAAGACTCATTCGAGTTCTCAAATCGTACCGGCGTCAATCGTCATTTCTATAATTTGTGTGTCAGCGCAATACCTAGTAGTTTAGTAGTAGTTTTGCCCGTTACAAGGATTTCATGACAGACACACAGACAGAACTTTAAACGCGAGTGGAAATTTTGATTTTGGAGAACTCGTTTTTCAACCTTGAAAAGTGATGCAAGCAACAAATTTAAGTAACTCTAATAAGTGCAAATTATTCCCTAGGAACCCGCAATTCATGATAAGTACCTAAAAGTTCCATTTTCTTGAACACTTACGTAGAACGCGGAATCGAATGATTTGTCTCTCAAATAGTGTCAACAATTGGAGCTTCTATTCTAGTTGAAGTGGAAATTGCGATCTACGAAGGGTCGATTGGGGCTGAGAATCGATTAGAAACACTTGCGGCGAGATAAATTCTAGGTGGTTTCCCTACTTGAGCGGTTTCAGCGGACTCGCGTGCCAGAAGGACGGGGCGGCGCCAGAAACACTCAGCCAAATTGGCGGATGCGCGGCGTCAGATCGGGGCGGCTAATAGCCAGCCAGCAGCCACCAGCTCAGAAGCTGGACGGGGCGCGATCCTCTTCAATTCGACGCATTGATTTTCAAACTCGAGTAAAGTTGTGCACCAACTCGACGAGCGTCTAAACCACACCTACAGCATTAGTTCATGAATCCTCCGCTAGGGATAATAAAGCGTTTTTCGTTTGAATCATATGAGATCAGCTTAGTTAACTATTTTGGTGAAGCTTGAGATGATGCGATGCTGGTGATTCAAGGGAAAAATGCTTTACTATCCCTAGCGGAGGATTCATGAACTAATGCTGTAGGTGTGGTTCAGACATTATTACCAACTCGTCATGATAAACCAAAACGTTTAAATTTCAACAGCAAATCATTATTTGTGGTGGACGCCTCAGGGCGTCCCCACTACCGCCCCCAACTGGCCCGGATAAGGTGCCCCTTCTCCGGCCAGCTAGGGGGTATAAATAGGGCCGGATGGCCCATAATAAATCAGACTGTGTCTCAATCTAACTGCCTTTCCTTCCTAGCTCTTAAGAACCTATTGTCCAATTGACCAACCATATTTAATTGTAAATCTGTCTCCATCTTAACTGTCGGCCATTATAGCAGCGCAACACACTGGTAACACCGACGTTTGCAGCCATCATACTTCGCCGAAGTTCGCTGCCATCTTTGCACGCCATTCGCCTCCGTCGAGATACCGCACTTGCGACGCTCCGGACCGGCCACCATCAGCACGACGACATTTTTCCGTGCCCTCCATTCGCCTTCCGTCGAGATACCTCACAGAGACGCTCCGGAACCGGCCATCAGTCGCACAGCGACATTTTTAATACACCCATCTTGTGCAGCCATCATCGTCTGTCGAGATTCTGTGTTTACGACGCTCCGGACTCCATTCTGACCCGCCATTCAGCTCCATTTGCTTGAGGACGCCGCTAATCGGAACTCGCATTTGGGGCTCTCAGAATCGATCTGTCACTCATTCATCGATTGACCGCCGGACGAGAGTGAACGGGACCCCCCTCCTCGCGGCGACCCCCCACGAGGCCCGCTCTCCTTCTACCTGGCGCCTCACAGCTGTTCACGTTACGTCAGCCCCCGCCGCGCCCGTCTACGCTCGACAGGGAATCCCCTCTCTTCCGGGAAACTCTCGGCCCCCTTCTACGAATCTCAGCTATTTAACGAGAAATTCGCCGTTGATTAATTGCAGACCACTGCCCATCAACTTCGGGATCACTTCTCTTCTCTTCTGGTCTCCACTTCGGCTCACCTCGACCTTCAGCTGCCATTTCTCCGCCATCGAAGGATCGACCATCAGCCGCCATTCTCCTCCATCGAAGGATCGACCATCGGCTGCCTTTCTCCCGCTATCACTGCATCGAAGATCAATCTCTCATTCCTCGAAAATTTTTTTAAAAAAAAAAAGATTATTAGAGGAATAGAGGCGCCATCATTCCGCCATCTTGCACGGCCAACTTCAAGTCTCGGCTACCGACCTTCGAAGAACACTCTATTTTCCTCGAAAAATTTTTTCTAAAATTTATTAGAGGAATAGAGGTGCCATCATTACGCCATTTTTCACGGCCAACATCGAGCCTCGTCTGTCGAACTTCGTAGATTACCCTACCTCCTCGAACATTTTTTTAAAAAAATTAATAGAGGGGTAGAGGCGCCATCATTACGACCCGCTCCCGACAGAACCCGCGGCCGCCACCGGCCCCAACTCCGCAAACAATCATCATGGCTGCACCTACCAAGCTTCCACAATATGACCCTTCGCTTCCATCAGTATGGATTGCCCAGGTTCGACTCGCGTGCGCCAACGAGGACCTCAAAACAGAACCCGAGCAATTTCGGAGAGCCTTCCTCGCCTTGGACGTCAAAACAGCAGAACTAGTGGCGGACATCGACGCAAGTTCACCTACCGCTTTCACTTCTCTCTGCAACCGACTCCTACAAGCTCACGGACCTCGTGACGGATCGGACCTCTCTTCAATCCTTCAGAACAACTCGCTGGACGGATCTTCGGCCGCCGCACACGCACGCCTGCTTCGCAGAAAGCTACCTACCGACACACCGGCCTCCATACTTCGCTCCATATTCCTCCGGGCACTTCCTCCTGACATCCGCTTAAATTTCGCCGTCTCGACCGAAACGGACATCGACAAACTGGCCGCCATCGCCGACCGCCTACTGCCCCTTCGGGACAACTCGTCCTCTACGGCCGCCACTGCACTGCAGTCCACTTCTACCTACTCCTCCGACGACAATGGAGACTCAGCCGACGACGCTACACACATAGCCAGCGCTGCTAACAGAACACGCACCTTCAAAAAACCTTCACAGATGCCTCCCTCGCGACAACGTTCATCACAGATGCCCTCCTCGCGACCACGAAACTTCGCACGCCGTCGCATCATGCCGCAACAGCGAGAACAACAGTACCCCCCAGACCGGCGCTCACCATACTGCTACTACCATCAAAGATGGGGCCCTACCGCGATATACTGCCAATCACCATGCTCCTGGAGACAATACATGCCAACGGGAAACGCAAACGCACGGTCGCCAAGGTGGTAACGACTGTGCATAACCGACCCAACCACCAACGCCTGTTCATCAAATGCAAACGCTCAAATTACGACTTCTTAGTCGACACGGGAAGCGATCTCTCCATTTTACCCAACAACCATCTGAACCGCCGCCGAGAGACTCCATCTTCCACGCTACTGGCTGCCAATGGCTCCAAGATTACGACCTACGGCTCTCAAACTGCGACCGTCCATCTTCCCAAGTTACCTCCGTACGAATGGACCTTCACAGTCGCCAACGTCAGCACAGCCATCTTGGGAGCCGATTTCCTCAGCCACTATGGCCTCCTTGTAGACCTTCAAAACCTCCGGCTCATTGATTCAGCCTCCCAGTCGTTTCTTCCCGGCCACTGTCTCATCGCTTCACCACAGGAGTCCTACTGCTCCGCTGCCTGCGCTCCACCTCGCTTCCAACGTCTACTAGACGCCTATGAACCCTCATCGCATCCATACATCCATACATAATTGTAAATCTGTCTCCATCTTAACTGTCGGCCATTATAGCAGCGCAACACATTATTTCTCAACACTACAATAAATTATAAAATACAATAATTAGCCCAAGCCGTGTGACGCACTAGCCATTCGGTACGGTTGGGAACCAAGAGTACCCCAGTATGGTGCGACGGATGCGGGAGTCCCATGGATGACCCACGCCCTCAATGGGGTATTTCAGTCAATTTTTTTTTTTTTTTTTTTTAGGACGTCCCACAGTAAGACTTGGGCGTCCTTATGCGATCGATCTGGGGTGAAAGAGGACAACACTCAACAGAAAAAAAAATAACCACACAGTAATCCGTTTTAGACCATTCTGAATCCAAATCCGCGAAAAAAAACCATAGGTGTATGTCTGTGTGTGTGTGTGTGTGTGTGTGTGTGTGTGTATGTGTGTATGTGTGTGTGTGTGTGTGTGTGTAACAAAATCTTGTGTACTCTGCACAGGCCTTAGTTCTCAACCGATTTTCCTGGTTCTTTTTTTGTTCGTCGCGGAAAACTATCTAGTTGTGCACTACGTCGCCGGAATTTCGAATTTTGCCTTTTAAGGGGAGGAAAGGGGGGGTTAATGCTCGAAAAACATGCGTTTTTGGGCATGATCTTGTGTACTCTGCCCAGGCCTTAGTTATCAAACGATTTTCGTGGTTCTTTTTTCGTTTGACGCGGAATACTATCTAGTTGTGCACTACGGCGCCGGAATTTTGGATTTTGCTTTTTAAGAGGGGGAAAGGGGGGGTTAATGCTTAAAAAACGTGCGTTTGCGGGCATGATCTTGTAAACTCTGCCCAGGCCTCAATTTCCAACCGATTTGCGTGTTTCTTTTTTTGTTTGACTCAAATAACTTCCGAGTTGTACATGATTTTACCAGAGTACCAAAATTCGCAAGGGGTGAGTGGGGGGGATAATATTCACAAAATATCCAATTTTTCAATATTTCGGTTCCTTTACTGCTTACTAATTGTATCCAAGCTTTGAAATTGAGGAAAAATTCTCATTATACCTCCGGATTTTCATGAATTATTCTCTGTACCACCATGGAACTAATATTGGTGCCACCATGGTGCCAGGACATGGTGCCATAATGCCATAAACCGCTTATTTCGTGTTTTTTTTTTTGTGTTTCACCTTGAATACGGATGTGAATTTGACGGACTGCCTACCAAAACTAACAGATGAAAGTTCAATGTTACGACGTATTTCCGCTTTGGTGCCAGACCGGCACCATTGGAGGAGGAGGAGGGGGGGGGTGAACTAGAATTCGCATGTTGGGTATCGTAGAGCATGGATTTTAAAATGCTCTTCAGATTCGAGGCTCCCACGCGGCTAGAAATGTTAAGGTGGATAATGGGGGGGGGGGGGGTCAGTATTTCTTGCCTAAAGTACTAATAAATAAATTACATCGAGTGAAACAGTTTTATCACTCAACAACTGGTTAAACTGATCTAATGCTTATCCAATGGGACGTCCCCTGGAATGCATGCATTACTAAACAATATGTTTCAAAAGAGTATGGATCAGGAATAACGGTAATCGGGTCTGTTCGTCGAGAAAATGTTTTTAAAAAATCAGAGGAGCTAAGGAACGTTGAAGATTTGAATGGTGTGACGTAGCTAGCCAATCGTGACGTAGCTAGCCAACTCTTTGAAAAAGTATCCTTGCACAGAAACCCCTCTTGGATACTACAAAATTCTACTCACACACGCGCGCGGCGTAGTCCACGGCGTAGTCCTTGCCTAGTATGAGTGCATTTATAGCGGCCCGCCTTTTTCAAACGTGTGATCTCTTTAATTAATTTTTCTACCACATGTTATAGTATCATTGGGCTTAAAGTTGTAGTATTTATGTTTTCAAGGGTGCTGAATCCAAATTTGAGGTCAAAAACCTGAATTTCCGACCCACCGAAATACCCCATTGTATGAAGGGCGGCCTGATCAAACAGGGACACGACCTGGTTCGGGACGAATGCGCCAAAATAGCAAGCCTCGCCTGGAACGGTGTTGTCACAGAACCAGTTCTTCGTGAAAGTGCTGATGGCAGCCCCGGCCTGGTGGCAGACATGAAGGTTCATGGTGTGTGGGACCGTGAGAGACCCGCGTTTTTTGATACTCGCGTTATAAACGCTGACGCAGTCTCTTACACTTCCATGGACTGGCCAACCATCTCTCGCCATGCTGCCCAAGCCGAACATGCAAAATACGACAGAATAGCCGAAGATCTGAGAGGGTCTTTCACGCCACTCGTAATTTCATGCGATGGAGCATTGCATAAAGAGTATGACGCTTTTCTCGAGAATGCCTCCCTACGCCTTGCCAACAAACGGTCCAAATCCTACGCTCGAGTGATGACGTGGACGCGAGTGAAAACTCAATTCTCCGTCCATCGTGCGGTTTCCATGAGGCCCAAGGAAACAAGTCCGAGGACTCGGGACTCGGACTGGAGGACCAATTTGGAGGCAATTTGGCTCCCACAAGACTAACTCCTCCACATTTACGCTCGCAAAAAAAACCCTTTGGCATAAATCAATTTCAATTTTTGGCATACCAATTTGAACTTTTGGCAACTCATTTGGAACTTTCGGCAAATCCATTACGTTTCGACAACTACTGGAGTCCTTGCTTCATTCCTTCTACAATGTTCAATAAAGTGTTTTTTCTCTCTCTCTTATAAAAAAAAAAAAAAAAAAAAAAAATTAGCCAAATATTCTAATATCGGATCTAATGTCGGATAGAGCAAGTCGTGAACTCCAAAATCAACTCAACAAAGTCGGGGCGAGCGAATTTGCGGAAACGAACTGTGTTTCTGATTAACTCTAAGTGTCCCGCAGAGCTCAGGGTGGTCTCATTCGGTTCTAAAATGTATTTTTAGAAAACTAATTGGATCCTAAACGCGGAAATCTTGAGTTTTTTCACTTTAGGGTTTGAGTAACTGCATCGGAGTACCTCAGTTAGTAGGTACTACTACGGTGTTCTGATGGAGGTTCCAAGTCCTCACACTCCCCCAAACTAACAATTCCTCGCACTACATTCTACGTAGGGACGAGGATTTGTTGTAAAACATGGATTTAGATTTCTGAATAGGTGCCGAAAACCGATACCTAGTCTGTAAATCGATCTTCAAAATCAAACTAGAGCTGAAAACGTCTGCCAAGTGGGTGGGGCACATAGCTTCCTCTCATATCCATAACCCGCTATCGTGCAGGTTGATGATCCGATGTAAGTATAGTAGCTAATCTGGGAGTACCTTGCACTACTCTCATAGGGGACCATCTACACGCTAACCCACACAAATTTCATCGAATTCGGGTGAAAAATGTTGAAGTTACTGCTCTAAGATGGATTTACGTTAGCGCATGCGCAGTAGGTACCATCGATCCGGGGCGATTTTCATAGGGAACCATCTACACGCCAATCTGAACAATTTCTAAAAAATGTTTCAAATTCGGAAAATAACTGCGTATTGTTTTGCCCGTCACAAGGATTCCGTGACAGACGGACTAGGAAACGAAATTGTTCAGAAAAGTCAATCCAAAACGAGAGTAAAAATTTTGATTTTGCATGGTTTTCACTTTTCAAAAAAATATTGTTCCCAAAATCGAAATTCCAAATCACTTTTTACGTATCAGGCCTTCCTGAACAATTTTGGTTTCGTGTCTGTCCGTCTGTCCTGAAATCCTTGTAACGCGCAAAACTATAAGAAGTTACAGTCCGATTTCGATGCAATATTCAGGGAATTTGGCGGGTTGAGGCGTAGATGGTCCCCTATGACGGTAGTGCAACGTAGTTCGTCATTAGCAACGATGAATCGGATCATCTATACAAAAAATCGGGTTATGGATACCCGAGGAAGCTACGCGCCACACCCACTTGGCAAACGTTTTTGAGGTAATTTTCATTGAAATATGATCAAAATGGGGAATAATTCTCAGGAAATTCGAGTGGGAACTTCAATTTTCCGGAACAAATAACATTCTACATCACACCAAGGTGGGTATCCTTCAGGTATCCTTCGGTTGCGACAGCGTTTTCAAAAAATAATTTGATTTTTTTTTTTTCAATTTTAGTAGGAGTACTGATATTAAAAGTTGGACAGATTACGAGGGATCACACTTTGTGTCTGTCAATCTTTTCCTTTCCAGATTAGAATATTAGAGTTTCACGATTAGTTCCAAAGAACTGGCTTAATTACGGAGATTGCCGTTTTAAACCTGGCGGTGAAGCCGAACAAACGGATGAAAAGGGATTTTTCATGCAAAACGGCAGGGAAAAATAAGGTCGTTCTCGACGCCCGAGGGGGATAAGGGCGCCGCTACGTGCCAGGCCTCGACAAAACCGACTTTTCCAGGGGAAGAAGGATCTCAATTCCACGATTGATGAAGGAAAACACGGAAGTTCGAGGCTGGAAAGCGGGGAAGGGAGGGACTAGCCCGTCTTCAAACGTCGAGATAAATTAGGGAGTTTAACGTCCCTGAGAGACGACGAAGATCAATTTTCAAAGGTTCGGGAGGAGGAGTATTTGTGACAACTGAAGAATGAAGAAGATGAGGGTTTCAACGAGGAATCAACATTTTGTATTTTGCAAAGAACACGAAGGACGAGCGCTCGTTGAGACGATTTCAAAACCAAACCGAAGTCGCGAGTACAATAAAGCGCAATTTCAACCACATGAAGGTAGAAAGTTAACACGGCGTGGAGGACTGTAAATCGAAAAAAACCACAATATACCTGCGGGTGCTTCGAGTTGGGCGTCACGAGAAGACTATTTGTTGAGGTTTTGGTTTATTATTTTCTATAAGAAATCGACCAAGAGACAAATTTAACCCCCACCCACAAAATTTGTTGGTTTACGTTTCAAAGTAGGTAGAATCCGAAAATCGAACAAAAACGTCTCCGTCCGTCCGCCGTACGCGGCACTTTCCTTACCACGGACCGATTTTGATGAAATTTGGTACACGGATATCAATACCTGATATTTCAAAATATCGATACTTTCGTACCGATACTCGATATTTAGTATCGATACAGTGCTATCCGATATTTCTAAATACTGAGTATAGGTACAGTTCTCGCGGACAAATCAGCGTAATGGCTAACAAATGAGAAGATGAATAAGGTAGAGATAGGAGATAAATAAGGCTGTTGGGTCATCATTCGGATAAAATTAATCAACATTATGGAGAAATGATCAATAATACATTCACAGTTATTAATATTTAACCAAGGTCTTAATAATGCTGCGTAAACACACTCAGCTTGGACTCTTAATAGAAGGAAATGGATAAAAATTGTTGAGAAAAACATTTTCCTTGAGATTATTCGATAATGTTGTTATTTTGTGACACTAAAGTATCGATACGCGATATTCTGAAATATCGATTCTCAAGTCAAACGATACATCGGATATCGATACTCGAATACGATACAAAATATCGATACTTTTGCAACGATACCCAACCCTAGTATGTGGGCTCCATTTGGGGTCTAGTTGTGCCACGAAGCTATTGGTTGATGTAGGTCACTTCTAAGGGGTGACATTTTCAAGAGTGCTCGAAAACTCGAAATAAGGCGGAGCTCTGTAGGACCAACCGTTCGGTCCCTACTGGAACTTAAGTGTCGGACTTATGTTAAGTCAGGAACACGAGTGTGAATCGCAATAGAGGCCTAATCTCCGTTCAAATGTTAGCTGACCAAAATGCGATCTGACAATGGCAAAGCCGTGCTCTTTGCAGACGAGTGATCTATACAGTAAAATAATAAACCTTTGTGTAATAATTTGCAGCGTTTTTTTTTTAATTGAAGTCGGAAAACATTTACTGCACTCTAATGTTCTTCTTAGAGTATGTGGTCTTAGAATATGGAGTTCTGGTGTCCATTCAAATTGAAGTTTGTAATTCCTTTGTGGAATACAATTTTCTTGAACTTTGATCATCACTTTTGAGCCCCAAAAACCAGAAAACCAAAAAAAAAATAATTAAAATATCATTACTGCAAGCTTAGGACTGCGGAGGAAAGTAATTAGAATTTCAGGAATTAAAAATCGTAAAAAAATTACGGTTATTTTCGAGTTTTTTCAAATTTTTAACGAAGGGGTTGATGGTATCATTTCAACGATTCCTGCTATGTGCCACACCTACAAGGCAGACTACTCTGTCGTACAGCTACTATTTCGATTTTCTCAACCGTAGTTCTGAAGGATTCTTTGAAAATTCGCTCGGTAAGTCATGCTGCATGAAGGGACTTCGCCAGTGGAGGCGGACGAATCTTGGCAGGAGCGGATGAATGACGACTACTACTACTACGACGACAACTACTACTAAGATGACGAGTACGTGTGGAGGTGCCACTACTACTAGGGCAGGCGGAAGAACTACTACTACTACGATGGGCAGAGAAACTACTACCACGACGTTGGGCAGAGGAACTACTACTACTACGACGACGAGGACGTGCGGAGTTGCCAATACTACTAGGACAGGCGGAGGAACTACTACTACTACTACTACTACGTTGGGCCGAGGAACTACTTCTACTACGACGACGAGGACGTGCGGAGGAACTACTACTACTAGTAGTTCTACTAGTTCTACTACTTCGTAGTAGTAGTAGTAGTTCCTCCGCCTGTCCTAGTAGTATTGGCAACTCCGCACGTCCTCGTCGTCGTAGTAGTAGTAGTTTCTCTGCCCAACGTAGTGGTAGTAGTTCCTCTGCTCGTCGTAGTAGTAGTAGTAGTTCTTCCGCCTGCCCTAGTAGTAGTGGCACCACCACACGTTGGGCCGAGGAACTACTTCAACTACGACGACGAGGACGTGCGGAAGTGCCACTACTACTACTACATTAGGCGGAGGAACTACTACTACTACTACTACTACTACTACATTGGGCGGAGGAACTACTACTACTACTACTACTACGACTAAGACGGGCCGTGGAACTAATCCTCCAATTAGTTCCTTCAATTCGGGACGAAGAAAAAGAGTGGACGAGGAGGGAAGAGCTGAATTGGGCGGCGACTGGAATCCAATCGGCAGGTCTCGGGTGCAGTGAAGGTTGGTCGGGGGGGGGGGGGGGGTGTCTTAATCCGGTCGCTCCTCCGCCTCCAGTTCTATAATCCCGCCGCGTTTCTTTGTAATTGTCCATCTCGCCAGTCCATTTCGAACCTCCCCCCCCCCCCCCCCCGAAGATGTGCCTGAGCAGGCATTACTCCCGAAGAGCCTCGTCCTCCTCCTCACCAACGAAGTGCGAGATATAATTGTTGTGGACAGCATTTTAGGGGGACAGAGGGGAGGGAGAAAATATGTGGCGTGAGAAAAGGTTGGGGGGGGGGGAGGAGAAAAGGTCGGGGGCGGAGCTTTTGTTCTGTCAGCACAGGGGTGTGAACGAGAGTCACGCGTCGCTACTACGCCGAGAGTGATTACTCCCGGCGTCCGGCTGATTCCAAATTGAATCATCCAACTCACCCCCTCGACAATCATCCAAATGCACATCCAGCTCCTGTCGATTCGGATGATCAACCTCCTCGCCGTCTGATTTTCAGCTCATCCCTCCCAACTGGATTAGCCGTTCAACAAACATCTTTCAAACTATTTTCAAAATATTCTTTCTGAAGAAGAAGGACAACTGGTCCTCGTAGTGACAAGTAGTCCTCGTAGTGACAAGTGGTCCGCGAGAGGACGGAGGGGTCCTCGTAGTGACAAGTGGTCCGCGAGAGGACAACTGGTCCTCGTAGTGACAAGTGGTCCGCAGTGCCAGCTATAAATGATCTTGCATCACTGGTCCACGACAAGTGGTCCACTCAGCCGGGATGAGAAAGGATTTTAATGGATTTCATTAGAACTAATCACGTAAAGCATTATAATGAAATTGATAATAATTACAACTAATAACGATGAAATAATAACAATAAACCAATAATACTAATCATAACAACAAAATAACATCAAACAAATTGAAACTGATTACCGTCAAGTGACTTAGTGCCGGACTTTGTATGTTTTTTCTTTATTTTATTATTCAGACCTCATTTCTTGAGTTTTGGTTAATTATTTTCAATAATGAACCTTTGGAATCGACCAAAAAAAAAAAAAAAAAAAATTTTAACACCCCCTCAAAATTTGATGGTTTACGTTTCAAGGTACGTAGAATCCAAAAATCGAATAAAAATTATGGCCGTCCGTCCGCCGTCCGCCGTACGCGGCACTTTTGCCACTTAGCATTGACCGATTTTGATGAAATTTGGTATGTAGGCTCCATTTGGGGTCTAGTTGTGCCCCGAAGATTTTGGTTGATGTAGGTCACTCCTAAGGGTTCCAAAATCAATTTTGAAATTTTGAAAACGCCCTAACTCAAAAAATTTTGATGTAAAGGTATTGTTTTTACTTCAGTTTAAGATTCTATAGAATTTTTAGAATTTTTTGAGACCACGCGGAGCTCTGTAGGACAAACCGTTCGCTCCCTACGAGAATTTAAGGGTTGGACGTACGATAAATCAGAAACACGAGTGTGAATCGCAAAAGAGGCCTAATCTCCGTTCAAATTTTAGCTGACCGAAATGCGATTTTCTTCATGTTGGATGGTTGGTGGCTCTGCAGACGAGTGATCTATATAAAAATAATAAACCGTTGTGTAATAATTTGCAGCGTTTTTGCGCTGAAATTTGCAGGAGTCTCCTGAAAATCACGGCGATTGAGCAATGACCAAAACAAGTGTTGACCGGGGTGGTGGTGGTGGTGGACGAAGGTTCATTATTTTTCTATATTCAAGAGTTTTGGAGCCTTATTTTTCACTTTTTTGCTTCCGAGTCTACCAAGGTAGCGGAAGCTTTGTTTTCACTTTTCAAATATGAAAAAAAAAGTTCTCCAAAATCAAAATTTCCACTCGCGTTTTACGTTTCAGACCTTTCTGAACAATTTTTGTTCCGTGCCTGTGTGTCTGTCTGTGTGTCAGTGTGTCTGTCTGTCATGAATTCCTTGTAACGCGCATAACTGTACGAAGTTATTGTCCGATTTCTATGAAATTTCCAGGGATTGTGCGGGTTGGTGTGTAGACGGTCCCCTATGAAAATCACCACCTTCGGACTGATAGTAGGCATTGCGCATGCGCAAACGTGAATTTCCTTGTAACGGCCATAACTTCTACATTTTCCACCCATTTTCAATGAAATTTTCAGGGATGTTACAGATTAACTCGTTTTGATGCCTTGAGATTAACTACTATGCATCGGATCATCTATACAATCGGGTTATGGATACGAGGAAGCTATGTGCCACACCCACTTGGCAGACGTTTTTAGAGGGTGCTTATTCCGAGGTCAGGACAGTAATTGTCCATCCTGGTCAGCTTATTTCAATCCACCAACTCTACTAGCAGGAGCACCAGCGCTCAGAAGCCCCAAAACGGTCAACATTCTTCAGAAACATCCTTGAATTACGTTGGTTCTGAGGTAGTTTTCACTCCCCCCTCTTTCCTCCTCCATCCCTTTTCATTTCTCTATTATTCCTGCCTGCTCTTTGTTTTCGGTTTCCACAAAAGGCGGAAAACGTTCATTTTCAAAGCCCCCCTCGAATGAGAAAACAGCCCTCGCGTTTTGGGGAAGTTCGCGCGCCACGTGCCTCTTTGTTCGCTCACTCCTGCTCAACATGTCGCCCACTCGGTTACCATCACCCCCCCCCCCCCCCCAACTTTATATGGTGTCATATTATTTATTGTAATCACTATATAATAATTATATCGCCACCACCGAATCTGGAGGAATCGACATTATTGTATACAGGGTGTTTCACGAAAAGGTTACACCCCCCTTCTTTTCCGCAAAATACAGCGTAAAAAATTCCGACCAACGCAATTCTTCATGATTTTTTGTGAGGATCTCAGGAAAAATACTTTTGCGCAAAAAAGTTGCGCGCAATCGTGCGCAATTGACACTAACTTCATTTTTTCAAATGAAACCCCCTCCTTTTTTATTACAGATTCGGATTCTACGTCAAATTTCATGAGAAATTCATACCCACATCGATTTGTTTAACTGCGCGCAACTTGGTTTTTTGAACGCTCTAAGTTGCGCAACTCCACAATTGCGCAAAAATTAGGTTTTGGAGAACCCTTAGTGTGGCACATGGTTTTTCATCATTTTTTAACGCTGAATCACAGGGTGTCATCCGTTTTGAGAAAAACCAAGATTTAAGAGGAAAAATTAACATTTCTTTCACGAAAACATCAGTTTTGAGGTCGAAATCATGTTTTTTTTTTTCTCACCTCCGTTTGAACCACGGGCTTGGGGCCGTCTACGGTGGAGTTAAAAATAAAAACTGACAGCATGATCATGCTTGAACTGAATAAAATTGCCTTAAAACTCATAACGATTTGAAAAGAGCGATTTTTTCACTAAAAACAACCGAATTTTTGGCCGTTTTTTTGAAAAATTCCAGTCAAATTGAAAAACGGATGTCACCATGTGATTCAAAAGAATTGCGTTGGTCGGAATTTTTTACGCTGTATTTTGCGGAAATGAAGGGGGGTGTAACCTTTTCGTGAAACACCCTGTATAAATAACGCTGCAAATTATTACACAACGGTTAATATATTCTCGCAAAGCTCACTTCGAACTCGAATGTTTTCAAAGTAGGGCGGTTTGAAAATGTTCCACTTTTTTTTAATTAGATTTATGGACTTTACGTAGCTTTAACGCTGTTTGGACCTTGGTATCACCAGTGTCACAAAAAACCTCTCTGGATCTCTACAGCTGTCTCGAGGTGTCACCCAAGTAACCAACATTAAATTGCAATTTTATTTATTTAAAAAAATTTTTTTTGGGGTTATTGGAGGTTTCAAAATAGTTATGACAAAAATTTCCTAGGAAATCGATAAACAAATTTTCAAAATTTTTGTCATAACACAATTTTTTTGGTTTTTAATGAGTAACGTACGAAAATGGTTTAAAAAATTCAGCTTAATCCATTAATTCTCAAATAGCTTTTTAAATCTAGTTAATCTGGTGACACTTTAGGGCAGCAGTGAAATTCCTAAGACGTTCTCGGTGACACTTGCGGGACCATGGTCCAATTAGGGTTAAACGTAAACCATCAAATTCTGAGGATTGGGAGTAAAAATAGGTTTTCAGGTTGATTCAAAGGTCCATTGTAGGAAATGACGTACCAGAACGGAATCTTCTACTTCGGCGCCTCCTTTTAAGGTCAATAACCAGATTTTCAAGGGAAATATTAGAAATGAGAATCTCCGGAATGACAAGACAAAAAACTCGCCTGCAAAGAACACAGCTTTGCCGTTGTCGCTCCCTACCAACCATATTTCCGCTTCACAATCAAGGTTTGTTCGAGAGCTCAAAAATATAGGGTGAATTTTAGACACATTTAGACACAATATCAAATATCAAATGAGTAACTGTTGGCCGCGCGCAGCGAAGTTCACGAGGGAGCCCCCATCACGCAGGTCGAAAATAGATGAATGAAGAGAAGCGATGCCGAATATATTGTGTCAGAGGGGAAAAAACGTCTGCCAAGTTGGGTGGGCAGTATAGCTTCCTCACTCATTGTAACATGGACGTATAGAATCAGTTGGCGAAAAAATTATGATTCAAAGAGTTATTGAATACCAAAATATTGGCGATAATATGCGGGATAGGGTTGCAGGTATTAATGTTTATAATAGTGTTGTAAATAGTTGTGGTATACAGGGTGTAACGGTTAAGGTCGTACCACCGGCCAGGGTTCGATTCTACAACTAATTTGTGACTTATTTTGTCTCCTGACTTTTTTTTCTAAACCCCCTTAAAATCGGACTTTTTCCGCTATTTTTTTACATATAAATAGTTACTTACTTAATACAGTATTATTTCATTTTATCTGGCGAATAAATCGGTTTTTACGTAGTTGTGGTGTCTCAGGAGCAATTAAGACAATTTTCGAAAAGTGAGTTGGACAAGATATCAGTGACTGCTTTTTCGATAAGTCTTGTGTCATCATTTGACTCAGTGAGACAAAGTACGAAAAGATGGTTGCCTAACTCATTTTAGGGAAAAAATGTCGATTTTCGCGAAAAACGTCGATTTTCACTGGAAGATCCACGGTTTTTGGCACGGGAACGAGGATTTCACACGATTAGTCCACAGTAAACAATTTTATGACCATACCGTTGGAAAGCTTAGATTTTGGGTCAACTTTTAGGGTTACAGTGAGAACTTGACCGGCAGTTTCAGTTAGTGTTACATACGTTTGAAAAAACGAAAAATTTCCGAGATTTTCGAGATTTTACTATTTGTGCTCATTTTTCAACATTTCACTCTTCTTTAAAAAGTTTTATTTAACACTAGGGAGATAGAAAATTTAACGCTCTTTCCGATGGTATAAGTACATTTGAATTTTGACTGGAAAACAAGGGAGTTATGGCTGTTTAATGGCGTAAGGTCGAAAACACGAAAAAAAATCTTAAAAGTGGAAAAAGTCCGATTTTAAGGGGGTTTAGAAAAAAAAGTCAGGAGACAAAAAAAGTCACAAATTAGTTGTAGAATCGAACCCTGGCCGGTGGTACGACCTTAACCGTTACACCCTGTATAGACAACTGAAATAATTGAACAAAAGTGTGTGGGTATACATCTCAAAACTGACCTGTGGACCACTAACTCGATGACAGAAAGAAAGATGCAAAAGAGACTGTGATGAGGGGTCAATTTGGTTTCAACATTAATTGACCTGCAGACCACAACATTTGATCACACAATAAAAGAAGCAATTTACACGGGAACCTGGAAGTAAGTGTGGGCACGAGTAGTATGATATTTGTATTTTCAACGTACAATTTTATTTAGCGGTCCACCGTCTAGGACCTAACCTACACAATCCCTGAAAATTTCATCGAAATTGGTTGAATAGTTGCGAAGTTTTGGTTGTAACAATAAATTTAAAGTTCGCGCATGCGCAGCGGCTATCGCTTGACCAATTTGATTGAAACTTATAGGGTGTCTCTTAGAAGTTAGTCCCTAACTAACCTCCAAATTTGAGCAAAATCGGTTCTTTAGAAACCGAGAAACCGAGGTTCCAGGAAATTCACGTTTGCGCATGCGCACTCGCTCCTATTGGTCCGAAGGTGCTGAAATTGATAGGGGACCGTCTAGGACCTAACCCGCACAACCCCTGAAAATTTCATCAAAATCGGACCACAGGTTAGTATAGTTTTGCCCGGGACAAGGATTGACCACAGACAGACAGACAGACAGACACGGAACCAAAATTGTTCGGGAAGCTCTAAACGCAAAAAGCAAGTGGAAATTTTGATTTTGGAGGACTTTTTTTTTTTCACTTCTTTCACGAATACAAAGCTTCCCTACCTTCGGTAGTGAGGAAGCAAAATGATTTTATGCAAAACTGAGTAATAGAGCGGTTTTAAAGCGGGATTGACGAGAATCGCGGAACAGACGATAAGTTACAATAAAAGAATGATGAGGTGATAATGGTATCAATGCGCAGGCTTTGAGCGCATTCTAAAGTGACTGGTAAATTGTTAGTTAGGTACCTATCCCGCCAGTGTACAAAAGTAAAACATTAAGGATGGAACAAGGTTATTGTAATACGCCTCACACTCAATTCGGAGAAATAAAGAGTTGTGACGACGAAATGATATAATTTGTTTCGACTGTTCCCAGTGGAGTAACAATCAAATATACCCTATTTGAAATAATTTTGTACTGTAACTGCCAATTATCCCTTCCATTGTAGCTTTTACTCGTTATCGGAGAATCTCGGCATTTTCACCAACACTGGAGGACGTTGGGATCGCTTGGCGCGGTCTGTGAAAACTGTAATTTCGATCTTTTTCGAAACAGAAGATTCTTCGGAGGAAGAGAGCGAGTTCTGCCAGTTGGACGACCTCCAGCTCCAGCTGACCCGACACGGCTTCCAATTTGGATAACTCGGCTCCTCCTGTTAGTTCACGGGAGCCACAGCCAACTAATTTCGCTGACGTCGAATTACTAATAAATACCAGGATGGACCACCCTGGCGGGTATCCGAGTGGAAAACGTCGTCGGCTTACAGGAGGAAGGCGCTCGCAGGGGCGGATCCAGAACTTTTCCCGCAATTTCTCCCCTAATTTCTGTTGTAAAATGTTTTTTGATTCTACCTTTGGACACCTGGCATTTTGGCGTACTTTTTAGAGAAGTTTCACGATTCTGCGTCAAGAATTGATATGGTTACCAGGCGACTGGAAAAACAAGCGATTTCAAGATTTTGACGAGTTTTGCTTTTCATACTAGGGATGTCCGATACTTCAAAAGTATCGATTTAATATCGTATCGATACATCTAGAAACTATCAAAAAGTATTGATGCGATACTTTCAAAAAGTTTCGATATTTTTAAATGTCGATACTTTTTGATACTTTCACAAAACGCTGCAAATTATTACACAATGGTTTATTATTTTTTATTTTTCTATATAGATCACTCGTCTGCAAAGCCACCAACCATCCAACATTAAGAAAAACATCGATGCATTTCGGTCAGCTTTAATTTGAACGGAGATTAGGCCTCTTTTGCGATTTACACTCGTGTTTCTGATTTATCGTACGTAAAACCCTTAAATTCTCGTAGTGAGCGAACGGTTCGTCCTACAGGGCTCCGGGTGGTCTCAAAAAATTCTAAAAATTCTATAGAATCTTAAATTGAAAGAAAAGCACCTTTATATCAAATTTTTTTGAGTTAGGGCGTTTTACAAATTTCAAAATTGATTTTGGAACCCTTAGGAGTGACCTACATCAACCAAAATCTTCGGGGCACAACTAGACCCCAAATGGAGCCTACATATCAAATTTAATCAAAATCGGTCAATGCTAAGTGGGGAAAGTGCCGCGTACGGCGGACGGACGGCCAAATTTTGATTCGATTTTTGGATTCTACGTACCTTGAAACGTAAACCATCAAATTTTGAGGGGGTGTTAAAAAAAAATTTTTCTTGGTCGATTCCAAAGGTTCATTATTGAAAATAATAAACCAAAATGGGTGAACATGTCGTTCATGTTTCTCTCCATCAGAGTGACATCTATAAATCGCGAGGATAAGAATTAATATAGAATGAACAAAACAACAAACCACTCATTTTTTAATTATTAAAACTTTTTTTGTTTAGCCATTTGTTTTCGTATTGCACTTGGTTGGGTTAAAATTTTGGTGATAATTCCTCGACTATGGAGGACAGCAGGTTATCTTAGAGAGCTGGAAGTGGTGGTACATCATCTTTGTTTAATTTGTTGAAGTGGTTGGTCTCCCAAACAATCTACGTAGAGATGGAGGTACTGTGAAGTAGGTACCTTCATGACGTAGGTGTTGAAACAGATAAAATGTGAGACTTAAAAAAAGTATCAATAGTACGATATATATCAGAGAAAAAAGTATCGATATTGTAGAGTCCTGTAATTGTAAGGACTACATGACCAATGGAGAGGGGGGGGGATGAAGACGCTCCTCGCTACTTCCCTACGGGACAAGTAGTAGAGTGCTAGATGCGAACGACCACGCACGCATCACCTCGTTTCATCAAGTCGAACTTAATGAAATTCGAAAAGTTGTACCTACTTCTCAATTTTTTTTTTTTAACCCGCGAGAGGTGATTCCTGAGCGCAGCGCTTAGATCATTCACATTTTCTGAAATATTTTCGAAAACAGGACTCCTATTGCCAAAACCTCTTTAGTATTTTCCTAGAATGTGCCCCTAATGATTCTAACTGTACTCCCGGCTTAGTCCGATTTAGTGGGGCGGCTGGGGAGGGGTCCCTGAGCGCGACGCTCAGGTATCACCTCAACGGGTCTATTTACTCACGTATAAATAGAGCAAGTCAGTAACAACCCAAATCATTATTTTTCAAGTTTCTTTGCAGTTTACATAGTTTCTAGTCGAGACATATTTTCTACAAGAGTTCCAGTCTTCCAGTGCATTTTTGCTACATTTTATAGGCACTTGATGCTATAAAAAAAATATATATTTTTTCACCAACGCTATGTGCTATTTATGTCTGCAAAATAACTGAAATTTGTTTATTGCCTGAATGCTAAGTCATCATACCGTATTATAACCTTGTCATTATATGAGTAATGAGAGCTACCAATTTTTCTGAGCTATATGATAAATTTATGTATATACTGCATACGCGCATTGCTTTTTGATATAACCCCCCCCCCCCCCACTAACATTTTGTTAGTAAACTATCTGAGAGTAAACATACGGGATTTCAGGTCGGTAGGACGAATAATAGCAGAGTTATAATGGAAAATGTACGAAAAAACAGGGCCTGGGACATAAAACAATTTTTATAAATTTTATTAAACATTTTTTAATATACCCTCACTCATATATTTTGTCATTCAACAATCTGAGAGTATACATACGAAGTCGTAGGTCGATAGGACAAATAATAACGGAGTTATTGCAAAAATTGTACGAGAAAACGTGACTTGAGCACGGCACTCAGGTATCACCTCGTTTAAGGGTGATCACCTCTCGCGGGTTAAGTGTTCAAAACTGCTGGCCAGTCTATCAAATAGACAGATTCTGTTCTTGGAGGAGGAATACCACTGTTCTACTTCTACTTGTACAAGCATTTCAACATTTCGGAGTTCACGACCTGTGTGAACTCCAAAAACGTAAGTGGGCCACCTATATTCAATTTCGATTGCTTGAAGGACGAATAGCTAGTTCAGTTTATCTGTAAAAGGCATTTTTAGGAATAAATGTGCAAAAAAAAAAAACAGCCAGCGAAAGTTATTCAGGTGTTTCATTGCCTCTTAAAGCCCAGTTTTCACATGATTAATCTTTTAATCCGATTAATTTTTCTTATTGGACTTAGTTAGAATCGCACGAAGGCTGATTGCCCCCACCCCCGAGAAAAGGACTTAACATTTATTGGCGCCCAACGTGGGGGCTACTTGTCCCGTAGGGAAGAAGTGAGGAGCGTCTTCATGCCCCCCCTCTTCATTGGTCATGTAGTCCTTATAATTACAGGACTCTACAATATCGATACTTTTTTAAAAGAAATATCGATACTTTGGAGACATCCCTATTTCATACGTCGTTTGCTCATCCCAACTCCACTTTAAAAAATGTTATTGGACATCAAAAAGATTGCAAATTTAACGTTTTTCCAACGGATTTTTAAAAATTGAGCTAACTCTTGAATTGAGGGAGTTCAAAGTGAAAAAAAAAACACATTTTTAGTGGGGACACCAAAAACTGTCGAGAGGCACTTTTTTTCGGAAATTATTTGTAGAACACGAGGGTCTCGAACCACTCGTGTTGCAGCCTGATGAGGCCCTCTCTAGGTGACAAGCTCAAGCACTCTAGTCAAAATCTTCGGTGTTTCAACTTTGAACTTATTAAATACAATTTCGAACACTAAAATAGAGTTTTAACATAGTCAATAATCCCTTCCAATGTCTCCTGACGAGAAACACCGATTATTTTCTCCAACCATTTGCGGAGGGGAAGCTCGCATGCAAGTGGAAGTTTCGCGCCATTTGCAACATCTTGAAAGGACGTCCTCAAACTTCGGGGATTGCCCTGTCACACCCAAACAATATTTTCGGAACCCTCAGACGAGGGAGTAAACAAGACATTTAGACTCTCCTTCCTCTCTTTACGGGGAAACTCTTGGAAATCCTTCATTTATTTCTTCCGCTTCGACTTCGCCCCTATCGCCAGTGCATTCTTCGTCCCCTTGACGGTCGGAGGTCGTCTATAAAGGTTTGCTTCTCCCCTTCGAGCGTCTGTCGGTAAATTGAAACAGGCGAAGAATCGCTGTCTCTCGCGTTTCTTACGAAATCCCCGTAATGAGCCGAGCTGTCGAGGAGAGAATGAGATGATTCTGAAGGGCGTCGTAATTGCCACTGAAGAACACTGCAACTTATTACTCAACGGTTTACTACTCACCTACAACTTAGCTTGTAGCGGTCACGGCCAGCTTCAATACCTGCCAACTCTTCATATTTCCTGAAGTGCAACTACAGGGAAATATGATCTCCTAGCTGAATCCTACTTATATGATATTAAAATATGATATTAACGTTATTTGTGCAACCAAAGAGTAATGACCCAAAAGCCTCTCTATCTTCATCATTTTTTAGCCATTATGTTGAATTTTCCCCGAGAACAGTATCGATATTCGATATTTAGAAATATCGGATCCAAAGTATCGATATCCAAAAATATCGGATAGTGCAGTATCGATACTGAAATATCGAGTATCGGTACGAAAGTATCGATATTTTGAAATATCGAGTATCGATACCCATCCCTAATCGAGGAAGGACCAGCAAAATGATAAACCAACCAACTTAACCGAAAATAAGTGCCTCAAATAAAACAAAACTAAATAAACACTCATTTTGGTTTATTATTTTCAATAATGAACCTTTGGAATCGACCAAGAAAAAAAAAAATTTAACACCCCCTCAAAATTTGATGGTTTACGTTTCAAGGTACGTAGAATCCAAAAATCGAATAAAAATTTGGCCGTCCGTCCGCCGTACGCCGTACGGCGGACACTTTTGCCACTTAGCATTGACCGATTTTGATGAAATTTGGTATGTAGGCTCCATTTGGGGTCTAGTTGTGCCCCGAAGCTTTTGGTTGATGTAGGTCACTCCTAAGGGTTCCAAAATCAATTTTGAAATTTTGAAAACGCCCTAACTCAAAAAATTTCGATATGAAGGTATTGTTTTTCCTTCAATTTAAGATTCTATAGAATTTTTAGAATTTTTTGAGACCACGCGGAGCTCTGTAGGACAAACCATTCGCTCCCTACGAAACTTTAAGGGTTTATATTGAAATATATATATATATAAATCAAAACACGAGTCTGAATCGCAAAAGAGGCCTAATCTCCGTACAAATTAGAGCTGACCGAAATGCGATCGATGGTTGGTGATTTTGATTTTTTGATTTTTTTTGATTTTTTTTTTGATTTTTTTTTTTTTTTTTTTTTCTTTTCCCTTCATATTGGATGGTTGGTGATTTTGTAGACGAGTGATCTACATAAAAATAATAAACCGTTGTGTAATAATTTGCAGCGTTTTTTGGTTTATTATTTTCAATAATAAGGCATTAGAATCGAGCAAGAAAAAAAAAGTTAACCCCCCCCCCCCCTCAAAATTTGATGTTTTACGTTTCAAGGTACATAGAATCCGAAAATCGAATAAAAAATTTTCCATCCGTCCGCCGTACGCAGCAAATCATTGCCCAAAAGTTTGTTCTTTTCTGTATAGATCACCCTTCTGTATAGATCCCTTCCTACCAACCTTAGGTACCTACTACCTACTAGGGCATTTTTGAACATTTCAACCCTTTATTTCCATTTGGTTGGTGGTTGGGGTGATGTATTGTTTTGTTCATTCTATATTAATTATTATTCTCGCGATGGAGAGATGTCACACTAATAGAGAGAAACATAAACGAAATTTTCACCCATTTTTGTGAAAGTATCAAAAAGTATCGATACTTCAAAATATCGACACTTATTGAAAGTATTGTATCGATACTTTTTGATACTTTCTAAACGTCGATACGATATTATATCGATACTTTTGAAGTATCGGACATCCCTACAGGTCACTCGTCTGCAAAGAACAGGGCTTTTCCATTGTTACCACCTACCAACTTGAACAAAAACATCGATCTTTTTATTTATTTATTTTTTTGGTCGATTCCAAAGGTTCATTATTGAAAATAATAAACCAAAACTGGGCGGCCCTTGGTTGGTACATTGTATGGGCATAAAAATACAGTAAAGTTTGGGAGGATGAGTGAAATTTTTAAACAAAAACTTAAAAGGACATAAATGAAAGGTAAATTGTAACTATTAACAGAATTGTTATAATTTTAAATACAATCAGAATTGTCTATAATGATGGGAATGATTTTGTCCTATTAACTTCAATTTTAGTTCAATTATTAGTGTTGTTACGACTATTATGTGTTTTCTATGTTGTTATTTATTTATAATTATAAAAAACGGGGGAATCCGAAGCCGGCTCAGAGCTCGCTGCTGCAGCCGCACAATGCTTTGATTTTTTCATGAATCTATAATTTGTATTTTTTTTGATGAAATAAAAAGCATTTTTAATTTCTCTTAATCTCTGAACAATGAAAGAGGAAGCGTTCAAACGAAAACTTGAATTGGCTTTTTTGGCGCATAACGGGTTTTTGCTGATGGAAAACGACCCTCAATCAATTAACAGACGATTCCAATTTGAATTTCAGCAGCCTACGGAAATTATTCAGTCTTCCTTCGTTAATTGCTGATAATCAAGTCGATCCGTCGTTCCTACGTTGACTTTCCCGTCCATTTTCATGATTTAAAAAGTTTTCTGATTAATACAGCGCTCCTTTGGCGTCGGTAGGGGGGGGGGGGTTATTTTTCGAAATTATACTCGTTCTTTCGACTTTAAGGGCAGACGTGGGGCGAAAAGTTACTTCTTTTTTTCCCTTCCCCCTCAAGATTCGCTCGTTTTGTGAATAACAATTCGCACAACGTCGAGAGGGCCTGAAAAGGCATTCTGTGATTGGGTGCCTTCGTTCATCGCCGATGCGACAGCACCTGAACTTCCTTTTCATTCCGGAAATGTAAGTTGCCTCGATCTTTCTTAAAACTTTTGTTAAACACTCCCGAAATGAGGCTATTCTAATGCACTTCTCTCGTCTGTGCTCTTCCCAACTTCTGAAGGGACGAAGTTGAAGAAAAACTTTTAAAAGTGCGACAAATATTTTGTATCTGTTGAGGTAAAACTCTCATTTTGCCAAAATGTTTTTAGAATGAGAACTTTGTGCGGTTCTTTTTAGACAAGACAGATGCTGTCCGAATACGAACAATTAAAAAATTAATACGTTGATTAAACAAATTTGGAAGTGGTTTTGCCTAGAAAAGAGAAACTGTTGAACACTTGATAACACTTTTTTGTTGCTTCCGAGTCTACCAGGTAGCGGAAGTTTTGTTTTCACATTTCAACGATGAAAAAAAAAAAAGTTCTCCAAAATCAAAATTTCTACTCGCGTTTTACGTTTCAGACCTTTCTGAACAATGAGGAATTTCACCATGTCGGAATTTCCTATTTTTGACCCCAAAATCGGATTCAGCACCTCGAAAAACCTCCTAAGGCAAACTTTTCAGCTCGGACTTCCTAATTTACGAATAAACAAAACAGTTTAGAAAATACGAATGTTTAAAAAACGCGGGAAAATGACATCATCCTGGAATAGTGCATTTATGGCCGCTTGAAGCGCTGAGATCGAGAAATCTATAGTCCCCAGATGCAAAATTTCACGAAACAGTAAAGTTCGAAATCGAAAAACTGAAGAAAAAAATAGAAAAAGCAAGATGGGGAAAATTAGGTTTCCCCTGTTTTTGTTTGATAACTTTTCTCTTAGAAAACACGATTTCGTCGTCCCAATGGGCAACACTGGGAGGAGACGGCGATCCGAACAGCCAATCAGCGAGCGTTCCCGCTGCACGTCTGTTTTCCCGGTTAGTTTTGAAATCAAAAATTTTGATTGTCTCCCAAAAATAACAGGAGACTTATTTTCCGAAATCAACCCGATTTTCATCTATCCCACACCATTAACTATTCAGGAAAAATACAAACAGAATTCGGTGAAATTCCTCATTTTGGTTCCGTGCCTGTCTGTCATAAAATTAAACGAAGTTATTGTCCGATTTCGATGAAATTTTCAGAGATGGGGTGTAGACAGTCCCCTATGAAAATCATCACCACAGACTGATAGTAGCTGATGCGCATGCGCAAACATGTATTCGCTTGTACAGCCATAACTTTTTCATTTCCCATCGGATTTCAATGAAATTTTCAGGGATTACGCGGGTTGACAAGTGGATGGTCCCCTATGAGAGTAGTGCAAGGTACTTAGTGATTGATGTTTCGAGTTCAACTACTATGCAATCATCTATACAATCGGGTTATTGATACGAGGAAGCTATGTGCCACTTGGCAGATGTTTTTTAATTTTCTACGTACATTATGAATCTAATATTTTAGGTTTTTTCATATCCATAGATTGCAATACTTAATTCACATAAATTCAATGTAAAGTTTTAGTTAACTTCCAGCAAAGACGTAGGGAAGGTACCAAACTAGTCCGTACTGGGGAAGAATTGTGATAACAATTCCCCGTAATGTTACAAGTTATGGTGAATTTCACAGGAAATCTTTCTAGGGTTTGATTGAGGAATTGAAGCAAAATTGGGCGATTAATAGCGAGAAGTCAATGTTTTGAGAAGGTACTTTCGGTGCGATGTGATATAAATTTATATAGGACTATCCAGAGACTAATAAATATAATATCATAATTTGTCCGTGTTGGTTCGCTCGAAAAAAAATCCACACGATATTGGGTTCAAGTTTGAATGGGATTTCATTGAGAGAGAGAATTGGGAGCTCATTCCAGTTCAAAAGAGATCTGCTCCTACCTGTTCCTGTAGTTGTAATTCAATACTGAGTAACTCAGTATTGAATTACAATACTAACTAGGAGTCATCTTAATTCACGTTATCTTGCTATTCTGTAGAGCCATTTTGAGGTCACAAACAAAACAGAGGTTAACTGTTAACCTCTGTTTGGTTTGTGACCTCAAAATGGCTCTACAGAATAGCAAGATAACGTGAATTAAGATGACTCCTAGTTAGTTCACACGTTAAGTTTGTTGAACTTTTGACTAAACATGAACGACTGGTGTTCCGTTAACTTAAATAGCTAATTATTTCGTACATCCCCAAAACTTCGAATCACACAATTTAACTAAAACTGCTCGTAATTCTGTGCAATATATTATAGTTATTTTGTACATTAATTTAATGTGTGTGTTTGTGATTAGGTGTCTCTGATTGTGAATAATTTTATGTGTGTGAGATTATTGTGTTGCGTGTTTTCGAGCGTTAGCCCGGTGTTCTTGGCCGGCCGCTTTCTGTGTGGTCTACACTTTACGGTAGACCAAGCAGTTCGTAAGGCTATCTCTCCAGTAATGGATTGGGGGCCCAGGGAGCCGCCATGGTGGGTGGGTTCGGGCCAGCCGGACACCCAGTCCGGCTTTCTTATCGCAAGAGTTCCTATTTCACATAAGTTCGACTGTTCCACATTGATTTTCACTCTGTTCGAGCATTTTATCGTTTCCTTTTTTTGCATAATTATAACTATTAATAATTGTTGATACCGTGCTTACATGTTAATATTAGATAGTTTAAAATCATTTTTACGAATGTTGTATGCTGTCAAAAAACGTTATTGTACTAAGTACATAAGTATGCTAGATAAGTACACTAACTGAATTACGTAGACCAAAGGCAACGTAACAGCTACACAACCAAATAGATGGAGAGGTTTCAGATGGCGTTGGAAGGCTGCGAAGTAATACTGCAGATGGCCTGCTTGGGAGGCTCTGGTCGTACTGTAATCCCAGTACTGAAAGGGATTGGCTTCATAGCGTAGTTTCCCGGTGTTTATACCATATTTTTGACCGTAGTGATTACTTTTGGGGATTAAGAGGCGAAATGTGAGTATGTTTTTGGGGTTCAGTAGACTTAGGAACGAATTCGTTGGTAGGATTGATTTTGCGGTTAGTACGGACCCTCTTGCCCTCCTAAGGGAATGGAAGGGTGCCCAAGGGTGCCCCAGATTTAGAACCTGGACTGTTCGGCTACTATGGGAGGAGGGCCTTACCGGTCTCTGACATCGCGACCGGAAAAAGGCTGCCAAGTTAGCCCGTATTGCATCCTTACATAGATAACAAGTTTACTCTACTCCAGAAGAATTCATAAAAATTGGCCAAACACTTCGAGAGTTTTGTCTATGACAACAAAGTTCAATTATGGGGTTATTATTATCGGTAAGTACTTATAACGATACCGTAGTTTCATGGCGTGGAGAATCAAATTTTACACACCTGAAACAAAAGAGAACGGGTTAATGATTTATATAATAATAATATTATCAATCAATGGTTCAAGGGTAACATTACATGAATCGATTGTTTCAAAGTAATAATTTATGGCTACTGAGTTGGGGTGAAACAAACTTGTACAGGAAAATCCTAACGGTAAAAAAGTCTGCCTAGTTGGGAGGGCAGTAAAGTCTGGGAGGGCGGTAAAAAAGTCTGCCTAGTTGGGAGGGCAGTACAGTGCGATAATGCGACAAATGCCCACTGATAATATCTCAATAAATTTGAGTTTCTCGATCATGTTGCTGGTATTATGAGTTGAGAATGTTCTACTTTTCCACGGGTAAGTACCGCGGATTCTACTGACTGTGATATTTTCTTAGCAACCAAGACCCTCGTACTCCCAGACTTTGGTGGGGCTCATCGGTACGATGTGATTGTTGTGACAGGCGGAGAATGTCGAGGGTTCTGATTGCGGGTTGGAGAGCGTTGCAAACCTCGACCCTTGGGGAGATGCATTGGGTAATTGGATTTCATAAGGCGCCCATCAATAGCGCAGTAGGTAATAAACGCACCTGTTTCTGACAATCGGATCGCAGTGCCTATAAATTTATGCGATTCCACATTGTTCACCTTAATCTCCTCCATTCACTGGCAGAACTGCGACAAGCAGGCACTGATTCTGTTCTCTCTAGATTACTCTGTACGACAGTCTCGTTTTTCCTCCAAACTCCTTAAGCGTTTCAAGAACTTAAATTGCTAGGAAACATAATAACTATAATACATTATTATTTATTGATCTCGTGTATGTCGTGTACCTATAAATGTTTTTAAAAAAATTGTGTGCGTGTTCCATGTTACCTAACATTGAACATTGGGGTAGGGAGCCCCTAAGTTCCCCTTCAAAGTCCATTGTGTTCAAATAAAGGCCACTGCGCATGCGTAAACTTGAAATCCTTGAAGCAACCGTAACTTCTACATTTCCTGTGCGAATTTGATAACACTTGGTTCATTTACAACCGAATTTGGTGTAGAAGAGAGAAAGGGGGGGGGGGGGTGCGCCTGATTTTTTTTGCATTCTATCGACGGACAGCCTGTTGTTGATTGAAGAAATCGATGTCTGGGCAAATGCAAATAAGAAATCGGTTCTCTTGATGTTTGCTACTTTTATTAGTTACCATTTATTCATTTAGTTCATTTTCCGTTTTCTTGACAAAATTTGATAAAAAAAAACAAATTTAAAGAAAAAATGATAATTAAAAATTTGAAAAAACATAATGAGATTAGTTCTGTAAATGCGTTCATTGTTTGTCTAGGGACTAACTTGGATCGATTTACAAACCCACTGAATGAGATTTCAAAATGATGACGATAGATTGTATTGATGAGATTAGCTTTGTAAGTGTTAACCCTAATTGTACCGTGGTGTCACCGTGTCTCAAGAACTCCACAGATGTTCCCAAAAGTCACCGGAGTAATCAAAATTAAATTGCAATTTTAAATTTAATGGACAGCAGCATTTTTTGTAGGCTATTGTTAGTCTCAAGATAGAGTTATGATGGACAATTTCCGAGGAAATCGATGAAAAATGTTCCAACATTAAATGTTTGAAACAAAAATTTTTTGTTATAACATCATTCTTAGACTTGTAATAATGACTTACAAAATTTATAGTCCAAAAAATTTTTAATTTTTTAATTCTAATTTTAATCTAGTTACTACGATGACACTTTGGGACAGCTGTGGAATTCCCAAGATGTTTTTGGTGACACTAGTGACATGAGCTGCTTCATTCTTATTTTGAGCTGCTTCAGTCTTATCTCACCAATCGCTACTTCAGCAAGAAGAAAAAGAAAAGAAGCAAGAAGAAAAGCAAGAAGAAAAAGAAGAAAGCAAGAAAACGCCTACTCAGATCCAAAGGTAGGTAATCAATGCAGGAGTCCCACAAGGGAGTGTTCTTGGACCGCTCTTGTATCTCCTTTATACCAGTGATCTCCCAGAAGTTGGAATGAACACCACAGCCACCTTCGCAGATAATACAGCGATTTTGGCAGTCGGAGAATATAACACTGAATCCACCTACAAGTTAAATCAATCAATATCCAGCATACAAAAGTGGAAAGCAAAATGGAGAATCAAAATAAATGAAACTAAGTCGGTACATGTCGATTTCACTAACAAGAGAATCGAGTATAATCCGGTACATTTCATGGGAAAAGTTATTCCGAATGCTAATGAAGCCAAATACCTAGGCATGACACTAGACGCCAAACTTAGATGGAAAGCCCATGTCAAAAAAAAAAAGAAGGAAGAACTTCTAAAAGTCAGAAAAATGTATTGGCTAATGGGGAGACGGTCGAAGTTGTCAATCCAGAACAAGCTTACACTGTACAACCAAGTCCTTAAACCAGTCTGGACATATGGAGCTCAGCTTTGGGGCTGTACGGCTCAGTCAAATCGAGACATCATCTAAAGATTCCAGAATAATGTGCTAAGAACGGTGGTCAATGCACCATGGTACTTTCGGAACGAACGCCTCCATCATGAGCTTCGGATCGAAACAATAAACGATGCTATAAAGCGACAAGCTGTGAGACACCTACAGCGGCTAAGATGTCACATCAACGAGAACTCCTTGATACAAGTGATATCATCAGAAGATTGAAGCGTACCAAACCACTTGACCTAGCTTACTTGTGAAGCAGTGAAGAGAAACATCCACCATAATCAACAAAACTCAGTGATGTGTCTTAGTTTTGAATAGGTATATGTCCATATTTTCAAAATAATATTGTTATTAAGTTATACTTGGTCCAATAAAGATTATTGAAAAAAAAAACTAGTGACACCATGGTCCAATTAGGGTACTTGGGTCGAATTTCCAAAACATTTACTGTAATTTCACGTTTACTAAATTATTGATTGGTGGGTGTCCTCCCCCTCTCGCCATTCATCATGTGGACCAATGGTTGGACCATGGACTGAACAATGACGTCATACCGTGTCTGAGCCGAGCAGCCGTCCCAGGAATGCAGTTGTCGCGTGGGGGAGGGTTGTCGTTAGTCATCGGTCACCTCTGAGTGGTTGGTCTGAGTCTCTCAGCCTGCCTTTCTGCGTCGACTCCCTCAGACAAAACCCAGCCGCATTCCTCCCCTCACAGTCACGCTACTTTCCAATTAAATCCAACTAATTAGACGCCAGCTGATGAGGAGGCGTAGAATTTCGCCTTGATTATCATAGGGGACTATCTAAGCACCAACCCACACAATTCCAGAAAGGTTCATAAAAATCAGACAACAACTTCTTATTGTTTCGCTCTGTAGGTACAATGATTTCATGACAGACAGACAGACAGACAGACATGGAACTAAGATTGTTCAGGAAGGCCTAAAACCCAAACGCGAGTGAAAATTTTGACTTTGGAGAACTTTTTCTTCAACGTTGAAAAACGCCTTAGCTTGGAAACTTTTAATGTGCAGGCTTTTTCATTATTTCAAAATATTGAAAATACCATTCGTTTCCTAAGGGAATAATTGAGTACTTATTTAATTCGCGAATAAATAATTACAGTATTTTTACATTAATTTGGGATAGATTTTTCTGAAACGAATGAGACCATCCAGAGCTCTGAACATGATTAAATGAAGAGGGTTGACGGTGAAATTACTCGAGATTAGGTACAGGTGACCTGCCTAGAGGCTTCTCGACTGAGGGTCCCTCCCTCCTACCACGGGCCTGAAGAAGCCTTGTTCTTCGCAGACAGATAATCTCCACAGAATATCATGAACGTTATGTAATAATTTGTACCAGTTCAACTCAAAAATCCTGATAGTTCTGGTTTCCCTCATGGGAGAGCAAGACAGGCATTGTTTAGCTCTGACGTCAATCAGTTCTTCGCGCTTTTTCGTTCCCCTGTTTTTCCCACTTCCATTCATGGTCGACCAACCATATCGCTCATATACCTGGACAACCTCGTAAGCCATATATTAAGGATAATTAGATGGACGTGACTGCCGAGTGCTGAAAGTGCTGTTACAACATTTCAATGTAAAGATTTATGTTCAATACCATCGATTGTAGTGGAGATGAGTTATTTTTTTCAAATATAAATTGCATCCTTTTGGAAAGCTGCCCGTTTGAACTACTCGGTGAAATTAAAAAATAGGCACGAAAATTCCCCATCATCCAAGTCCCTTCGTACCGATCGATCGAATAATTGAATCGGCTCAAAAATAGACGCAGACTCGACTTTTAGACACCAAAGAAGAGAGGAAACGTCGTGTTTGAGCTGACGTGGACGAGTAGCGTTTAGGATGATTTGAAAAAACTAATCGTCACCTTGTTATAGACTTCCTCATCGTGACACGTTCCAGGTGGGATGTTCTACACGCTCGGAATATTGTCTGTCTGGCCAGGAAGTTGCTTCTGGCTCGGTACCTCACAAGTTTGTCTCTAAATGAGTAGGTACATTGAATTATTCTATATTATTCATTTATGTACAAATTCTATAATAATTTCTGATAATGAAAACTGACTCGGAGTTGATAAAAAGGTGGGAGTCAATCGTTCCTGCTACCTCCAGAAGGAACACAAGTCGAGCTGTTCACCACCGCACCCTCGCCAACTACCTTGAGAATTGAAGAACTGTAACATTCCCTTGCAGGTCTCATCGGGGGCGTAGCTCAGATGGTAGAGCGCTCGCTTAGCATGCGAGAGGTACCGGGATCGATACCCGGCGCCTCCAAAGAATTTTTTTCCCCCGCGAACCGAATCTTGATCATTTGGAAGCTGATCAGACGATACGAATGAGGTCATTCAACAAAATTTTATATTTTATTTATGTTTCACAAAGGTATTGCAAATAATATGTAGTTCGACCCAACAAAGTAACACTAGGTACCTAACACGTCTTTCGAGCCCCAAAAGAAGGTGATAAATTTACCGAAGAAGGAGTTAGTCCAGTCAAATTAGCAGTTAGGGTTTGCATTAATTCCGGACAAAGCGAAACTTTTATTGGTGACTTGTGGGTGCCTATGGAACATGTTTTTAGTATATTCTACTAGATTCTCCTTGTGCTAACTTTTTGGTGCCCGAAAAACCGCGATTTTTCGGCACTTGTTTCAGTTTTTTGCCTATAACTCGTACACGATGCATCCTACGGAAAATTTTACTCCTTCCTTTATTAAACAGGATAAATTTCTGCGTCGAATGACTACCTGAAACGTTAAGATCGGTTCAGCCGTTTGGCCGAAATCGATCGTTGAAGTTTGGCGATTTTTCCCAAATTGGTTGAAAAATGGGTTACGCTCAAGTTTCAAGGCCTGTACATCAAAAACGGCGTATCCAACCAAAAAATGTCACATAATCAAAGTTGTAGAGAATCAAATTTTGTGTAAGAAAAGCATCCCCTCTTCCTCCCCCCCCTCCCACCCGCCCCTACCAAATGATAGAATAACAAAACAACTTCTGAGTAAACGAAATTATGAGTATTGAAAACGGTGTTGCAATCAAAAAATGTCATATAATCAAAGTGAAACATCTGTTGTTCAACTTACTAAGGCACTGAGGTACTTGTAATACTAGAAAAGGCAAAAGAAAAAACATTCTCCTGGTCCTAACTTTTTGGTGCCCGAAAAACCGCGATTTTTCGGCACTTGATTCAGTTTTTCGCCTATAACTCGTACACGATGCATCCTACGGAAAATGTTACTCAATCCTTTATTAAACAGGATGAATTTCTGCGTCGAATGACCACCTGAAACGTTAAGATCGGTTCAGCCGTTTGGCCGAAATCGATCGTTGAATTTTGCCGCTTTTTCCCAAATTGGTTGAAAAATGGGTTACGCTCAAGTTTCAAGGCCTGTACATCAAAAACGGCGTATCCAACCAAAAAATGTCACATAATCAAAGTTGTAGAGAATCAAATTTTGTGTAAGAAAAGCATCCCCTCTTCCTCCCCCCCCTCCCACCCGCCCCTACCAAATGATAGAATAACAAAACAACTTCTGAGTAAACGAAATTATGAGTATTGAAAACGGTGTTGCAATCAAAAAATGTCATATAATCAAAGTGAAACGTCTGTTGTTCGACCTAAGGCACTGAAGTACTTATAATAATAGAAAAGGCAAAAGAAAAAACATCTCCTAGATTCTCCTTTTGCTCACTTTTTGGTGCCCGAAAAACCACGATTTTTCGGCACTTGTTCCAGTTTTTCGCCTATAACTCGTACACGATGCATCCTACGGAAAATTTTACTCAATCCTTTATTAAACAGGATGAATTTCTGCGTCGACTGACCACCTTCATTTTTTAGATCGGTTCAGCCGTTTGGCCGAAATCGATCGTTGAAGTTTTGGCGATCAACCAATTTGGGAAACATCGCCAAACTTCAACGATCGATTTCGGCCAAACGGCTGAACCGATCTAAAAAATGAAGGTGGTCAGTCGACGCAGAAATTCATCCTGTTTAATAAAGGATTGAGTAAAATTTTCCGTAGGATGCATCGTGTACGAGTTATAGGCGAAAAACTGGAACAAGTGCCGAAAAATCGTGGTTTTTCGGGCACCAAAAAGTGAGCAAAAGGAGAATCTAGGAGATGTTTTTTCTTTTGCCTTTTCTATTATTATAAGTACTTCAGTGCCTTAGGTCGAACAACAGACGTTTCACTTTGATTATATGACATTTTTTGATTGCAACACCGTTTTCAATACTCATAATTTCGTTTACTCAGAAGTTGTTTTGTTATTCTATCATTTGGTAGGGGCGGGTGGGAGGGGGGGGAGGAAGAGGGGATGCTTTTCTTACACAAAATTTGATTCTCTACAACTTTGATTATGTGACATTTTTTGGTTGGATACGCCGTTTTTGATGTACAGGCCTTGAAACTTGAGCGTAACCCATTTTTCAACCAATTTGGGAAAAAGCGGCAAAATTCAACGATCGATTTCGGCCAAACGGCTGAACCGATCTTAACGTTTCAGGTGGTCATTCGACGCAGAAATTCATCCTGTTTAATAAAGGATTGAGTAACATTTTCCGTAGGATGCATCGTGTACGAGTTATAGGCGAAAAACTGAATCAAGTGCCGAAAAATCGCGGTTTTTTGGGCACCAAAAAGTTAGGACCAGGAGAATGTTTTTTCTTTCGCCTTTTCTAGTATTTCAAGTACCTCAGTGCCTTAGTAAGTTGAACAACAGACGTTTCACTTTGATTATATGACATTTTTTGATTGCAACACCGTTTTCAATACTCATAATTTCGTTTACTCAGAAGTTGTTTCGTTATTCTATCATTTGGTAGGGGCGGGTGGGAGGGGGGAGGAAGAGGGGATGCTTTTCTTACACAAAATTTGATTCTCTACAACTTTGATTATGTGACATTTTTTGGTTGGATACGCCGTTTTTGATGTACAGGCCTTGAAACTTGAGCGTAACCCATTTTTCAACCAATTTGGGAAAAATCGCCAAACTTCAACGATCGATTTCGGCCAAACGGCTGAACCGATCTTAACGTTTCAGGTGGTCATTCGACGCAGAAATTTATCCTGTTTAATAAAGGAAGGAGTAAAATTTTCCGTAGGATGCATCGTGTACGAGTTATAGGCAAAAAACTGAAACAAGTGCCGAAAAATCGCGGTTTTTCGGGTACCAAAAAGTTAGCACAAGGAGAATCTAGTAGAATATACTAAAAACATGTTCCATAGGCACCCACAAGTCACCCATAAAAGTTTCGCTTTGTCCGGAATTAATGCAAACCCCCCCCCCCCCTTTTTTGGCTAATTTGACTGGACTAAGTTTAATTCCAGTTGAACCATTTTTCGGTTACTCCTCTCAAACCTTGAAAATTTGATCACAATCAGGTGAACACGATTTCGGTTACTTGGTTATTTCAGGGACAAAGTTTTGACCGACAGACATTCACGGAACCAAAGTAGTTCGGAAAGCTCTTAAACACAAAATGCGAGTGAAAATTTTGATTTTGAAGGGCACTAATTTTTTTCCAAAGCTTTCCTATATTCGATTGTTGGTGTAGCGGTTAACGTCGTGGAATTCATCTGCAAGAGTTGAAGCAAGTGGTTTTCCCTTTTTTATTGTACTGGTAGGTTCCAAAATTGTAATCATCGTAATTGGAGATGTACACCTTGAGAAACCTGTGTCAGTAAATTGTAGCAAATGCATGCAATACCGACCTCTTTCTCAGTTTCAGTTTGAGAGACTATCAGGTTCTCACCAGTGTTGGAGATCAGATTTTCCTACCCGTCTCCCCGAACCGGTCTGATAATAGAAAATACTTGGCTAAGTACACTTATAATTTGAATTTCTTCCACGGCCGTAGGAAAGATGTAAGGTATCTATCTGTAATGGTGGGTTCCTACTCCCGAAGCTGACCTCCCTCTTCGTCGGAAGACATGGTATTTGCAAAGGAACAACACTTCCGAATTGTAAACTAATTTTATTACCTAAAGAAACTGTACTTTTTCAGAAACGGAACTCGAGTTAGCGATACATCCCCTCGGACAGCATTTACTACAAATTTGATATCAAAATGATCACATAACACCTCGAAGGTTCACACTCAAGCGAGCTACAACAATAACTGTTCGAACAGAACTAGAGGAGGGCTTAACAGGTGCCCCCTCTCTTCTCTCAATAGTTTCAAAACCTGTCACGAGGGGACTTTTGAGCAGCTAGTGACGACACTACTGTGTTTCTCGAGTTTAAAATAATAACGATTGTTTAAAATAATAATGTCAGTAAATTTGATGATGTTGCAAGTAAAATGGTAAACGTTCAATCGGGTTCAATCTGGGTTTGAGTCTTCGTTTTCATCAATCCATCACATATCTTTAAATTTTCCGCACTGAGTATATCTGTGATACCCTGAGAATTTATGTAAGTATACAAACTTTTTCTGAAGTGTAATGGTTTAATTTAATTTTCATAAAATACATTTGAAGCTTTTGATTTTGAATTTTAAAATTTTGCTAGGGTATATCCTCGTTAATCGTCACATTAGAAACTTAAATGAAACATTTTACGACTAGCACGATTTCCGCAATTACGACGAACTGGAGAAGAGGCATTTTTATCTCCTCTCTCAACAAGGTGAAATCAGCAAACGATTTAAGTGGGAGTGAAAACAGACTACCATCGTATTATTGGCGAATCGTGGAATGAATCGGAAACAATCCCACGAGGTACCGCCAGGTGAAATAGCGGCCTATTCAAATCTGACAAGCGCAACACACAGCAACGAAGGTAACTTGTCAAGCGCGGCGGAATTTATGGTTTCGGACTTTTCGCAAACCTGCAGCCTCCAGGTGTTTTACGCGCCGAATCCAACGTGATTTCCGAAATAATTTCCTGTTGTGAAGAGAAAATGAATGGATACTACAGATATGAGTTTCAAATCTTGTTTGAACAATCCGAGTGTCCCAAATGGGAGAACTCTATCAAAACCGTCAAAGGTGAGATGAATCAACCAATAGTACGCCTTCCTTCCTTCTTCAGTTATCTGCAATAAGTTCAGTTCGTACAAGCGTTACAGACTCTTCTATTTTCCAGCTCTCAACCAGTGAATAAACGGGGTTTCCCTCTTTTCTGTGAGAATTATTGGTCGATTTTGATGAATTCTGCCGCAATCTTTTAGCTTTTCCATTCCCTAGGTGGATGCACTAATGAAAGTAGTGGCAAACTGTACCTTTTTTGCCCCTGACGTCATTTGATGTTTTTATGCGTTTCAGCGTTTTTAATTTGTTCAGGTGGCTAACTCTACCCTAACTTAACTCTACCCTAACTCTACCTCTACCTTAACTTGTCTCCGTTACTCAATGACTCCACCCCACTCTAGCCACAATTAAAATTGCGTCGTAACTCATAAGGATGGAAAAAGAGCGATTTTCTATTAAAATCCACCTAATTTTCGGCCGCCGTTTCAAAAAATTCCAGTTAAATCCGAAAATGAATACCAACACGTGATTCAGCGTCGAAAATTAATGAAAAAACATGCATCACACTTGGGGTCTACCTTCATCTTAATTTTGGCACAATCCAGGGGTTGCGCATGTTTGCACGCTCACTGGTCAGGTTGTGCGCAACCAAAATAATCGGTTGAGGAGTATAAAACTCATGAAATTTTGCGTAGAATCCAAATCTGCAATAAAAAATATTCCCATTGGAGATAACAAACTTGGTGTGCGTTGCGCGTGATTGCGCACGTGCGCAATGCGCACGGTGGGCTTATTTGAGTTCCTTGCTAAGAATCATGTAGATTTAAAAAGAAACTTTTTTTTATCACTATCTGGACTACTTTAGAAGGGGGGGGGGGGGGGGGAGCTCGTGCCATCTATAGTCCACCAATAACCCTCAGCAGACAAATTTTACCCAAAATGAACGCAATGCACCTTCCCGTTAAAAATATTTACATAAAACTTGTTATAGTTGATGTTTAATTTCATTCTGTTATCATGATTATTATTGAAACTTATTTGTTTGCTTTATTTGTTTGCTTCCGAGTCTACCAAGGTAGCGGAACAATTTTGGTTCCGTGTCTGTCCGTCTGTCATGAATTCCTTGTAACGCTCATAACTATACGAAGTAATTGTCCGATTTCTATGAAATTTTCAGGGATTGTGCGGGTTGGTGTGTAAACGGTACCCTATGAAAATCATCATCCCCGGACTGATAGAAGCGAATGCGCATGCGCAAACGTGAATTCCTTGTAACGGCCATAACTTCTACATTTTCAATCCGATTTCGATGACATTTTTAGGAATTACGCGGATTAGGTTGTAGATGGTCCCCAATAAAATCAAGGCCTTAAAATTTACAGAAGCCTTTGCGCATGCGCATACGTAAAATCCTTGTAACAGCAATAACATTTACATTTTTCATCCGAATTTGATGAAATTTTCTAGGATTGTCCAGATTAGCGTGTAGATGGTCCCCTACGAGGGTAGTGAAAGGTACTTTGAGATTGGTGTTTTGAGATTAACTACTATGTATCGGATCATCTATATAACCGGGTTATGGATACGAGGAAGCTATGTGCCACACCCACTTGGCAGACTTTTCTAAAACACCTTAATTAATAAACAAGATTAATTGAAGCCTCCAAAACCACACAACGAAAGTGCAGAACCTACCTGGAATAAGTCCACTTCCTTCAAGGGCGTTACAGACTCTTTCATTTCCAGGGTTCTCAGTCGGTCGCCGTTCGTTCTTCGTTCCGGGTCAGTATTTCCCTAAATTGGAGGCGCTCGAAGTTATAAAGTTGTACCTAAATTTGAAATTTTCTAGGATTTTTGAAATTCATTGGTGCATCTGTCTAGGGAATTGAAAACTAAAAGATTGCCGCTGGAATCATCAAATCGAACTATAATTGCCAGAGACAAATGGGAAAACTCGGTTATTCAGATTGGTTTTTTCCATTTTCTCTGGCAATTATTGGGTGCCGATACCTTTTCTCTGTTGATACCACCATGATAGCATTTTTTCTTGCCATCGAAATCTGACTCAAAGCGACTTCTATCTCAAAGTTTAATATTTTTCATTCAACGAAGCTCAGAACAATATTGTGAAACAACGTGAACAATAGTGTGAAAGAACAATATTGGTTCATCGGTTGCTAAGAATGGGTGCCAACGTGACAAACATCGCAAATAGTGTTCAATAAATCTGTTTAGAGACGAAATCCTCGAGGAAATAATAACATCTGTTATCAATTAACTTAATCGAGGGAGGAATCGCGATGGGGGGGGGGGGGGTCATGGAAAACAGGGAGCCTATTAAAAATGTTTTCATCGGAAAATATTCCATGATCGGCTTTTCCTATGACAAACGGAATCGTTTTCCATTTGCCCCCCCCCCCCCACTCATCCATCCAACCTTACCTGGAAAATTGATAATCTACTTACACCCCCTCGCTATCACATTCCATTTCCATTCCATCTCCCCATCCCTCACAGCATCCATCTTATCATCCTTTCTCTCTCATCTCCCCATTTCCAAAGGACCCAATTTTTTTATTCTCCCTCTCTCGAACTTGTCCCAATTTCTCCGGATCGAACAATCGGTCTATACGGCCCGAAACCCACAATACCGGCCTATTCCCTCCTTTTTCCGTGAACCTCCTCGTATCAAATCGCGTAGACGGAAAAAACTTGCAATATTTGCGCATGAATAATTTATATTTGGTATAGTTTCTGTATTTGACCTCTTCAGTCCCCTTATGATAAAGCTTGGCAAAATTTGAATAATTAGTAACATATTTAAAGTACCTAAATAGCAGGCGGTACTGAATTAAAGGCGTCATAGAAGGAGGTAACTCAGATCTTACGTGACGGAAACCTACAAACCAAAATTAACCAGAACTGCCTGAATACGTTGTACTTATTTCTACTTTTACATATACGTTGAATCTATCTGAAATATTAAATATTGCTTCCGAGTCTACCAAGGTAACGGAAGCTTTGTTTTCACTTTTCAAGGTTGAAAAAAATGTTCTCCAAAACCAAAATTTCCACTCGCGTTTTACGTGTTATACCTTCCTGAACAACTGTCTGTCTGTCATGAATTCCTTGCACAGCCATAACTTCTTCATGTCTCATCCTATTCCGATGATATCTTTAGGAAATGTGCGGGTTGGCGTGTAGATGGTCTCCTATGAAAATCATCACCTCCGGACTGATAGTGGCCGCTGCGCATGTGCAAACTTTTATTTCCTTGTTACAGCCATAACTTCTACATTTCCAATCTGATTTCGATGAAGTTTTCAGGAATTATGCTAGTTGAGGTGGAGATGGTCCCCTAAAAAATCATGGCCTTCAAAGTGAAAATATTTTGTGAGCATGCGCAAACGTGAAATCCTTGAAACAGCCATAACTTCAACATTTTCAGAGATTGTGCGGGATGACGATGGTCCCCTATGAGGGTAGTGCAAGAGAGAGTTACAGATTGATATTTTGAGATTAACTACCAGTCATCGGATCATCTATACAATCGGGTTGTGGATACGAGGAGGCTATGTGCCACACCCACTTGGCAGACGTTTTTCTTTTTTTGTTAAAAAGGTTGTTTTATTTTATTATTATTTTTTTTGAAAGCTTAATTTGGTGGTGAAAAATTGGTGATAAGTACCTACTTGATTTATCAAACGTAAAAACTACTATCGATACTGGAGCGTTAAAATTAATAGGTAACCGTCCAAGGCTCTGTCCACTCATTTTCACCAAATTCAGAAAGTTTGCGGGATTGAACGGATTTGCGAACACAGGAGGACAAGAAACAAAAAATGCTGCAAGTTATTACTCAACGGTTTGTTATTGTTCTGTATAGCTCTGAGTGGTCTCTTACGATTCTAAAACATGGCTGCCCGAGAGTTGTGGAAGCCTTCATAACGAAATTTGGTTCTTCATTACCCAACTAGGAATCAAGGGAGCACTAGGAGTCCCAATTCACAAAAGAGGGGGAAAATCATTACAATAAATGATTCTTGAATAGGTCCCAGTTATACCGCACTCTGACGAGATCACTGTTAACTAGAACCCAATGATGATCGCTAGGTTTTGTCACTAAAATTTCATTAGACATTGATTTCATAATCTTTCTCATCAAGTTCTACAGCCCTCTGGGTGATCTCATTGGATTCTAAAAACCAAAATTCGAAACCAATCCTAATTATTGGAAAAAACGCTGGAAATTATTTCACTAAGGTTTATTACTTTTCTGTATAGATCAATCGCCCCGGCAAAGAAAACAGCTTTGGGATTGTCAACACCTACCAACTATATTTTCGTTTCGCAATCAAGTTTATTTTGGAGAAATAGGTAGGTACACGCTTCACAAACATTCAAAGAAATAAAGAGTTATTGGTGCCTTCATTGGGAAATTTGATTACTAGTTGTTAAGGATGCAAAACTGAGTACAAATCGAAGAAACGAACATCGATCGCATTTTGATCTCACAAAATTTGAACGGAGATTAGGCCTCTTTGCGATTCACACTCGTGTTTCTGATTTAACGTAAGTCCAACCCTGAAGTTCTCATAAGGAGCGAAAGGTTGGACCTACAGAGCTCTGGGTAGTCTCATTCGATTCTAAAAATGCAATACTATTTTAAATTAATGAAAAAACAATACCTTCATATCGACAATTTCAAATTGTCAAGCTTTGGGGCGCAACTAGACCCCAAATGGAGCCCATATACCAAATTTCAACAAAATCGGTCTTTGGTAACTAAGGAAAGTGCTGCGGACCCCCCGGATGCTTACTGCTTAGAGCCCCTGGATAAAATTCAAGAAACATGGAACATGCTTTAGCCGTGTTCTATTTATTTGCTGTTACCTCTTTAAATGAATTTGTTGTCTGCTGTTTTCATTTAGCTTTTTATGGGCCTGCGTTTCAACTTGCCGATTTACCGCACGCCGGAATTCAGAATGTCTCTTTACGTCTACTGATATCTGACATTCCTAGACGAAGCAGATACCAAGCCGCTTCCAGAGAACTTATTTCAACGCTGATAAATTAGGACTCACAAGCACCTTAAATGGAAGTACAAAATATAATATTATCTTACAATACACCAGTGTTTCAGGTTTGTTAGATTCCATACCGTAAATACGTTGCCAACGTACTACATAAGCTATAACACCTGCCTTCGAAATAAAACCCCACTAAACCCATGATGGCTCTTACCGCGAATGTTGTTTGCAGTTCTCTCAACTCAGGGGTACATCTCAATTCCTCCCATAGTTACCCTGGAGTTAGTTACCTAGTTGGTATATCATTTTTTAAATTCAGGGCTTTCCAACGAATGGTGAACGATTTTTTTGACATTTTCATGTCTTTGCTTCGGCACATAAACTGAAAAATCGTCACGAAAACTTGCTCACGCGACCAATAAATAAAATAGACTCACTGTGTTGCGTAGAGAACAATCAACTGTTTTCTTATTTTGATGCTTGGGTACATGAGCTTACAACCTTACTTTCACACACATGAAAATGTCCCAATGTGTTGCAGACTCGTATGCAAGTATTTTTATTAAAGACAGAATTTTCAATAATTCATCGTCCATAAGAAAATTACATAAAATTGTCCTTAAGTTGTTTTTTAGAACACGAATGACGAAGATAAAGTTCCGTAGCAACGACTTGGTTGTAAGTGGAAATGATTGCAAAATTTCGTGACACATCGCCGTCTCCCAAAAACGTGACTGTTTTAGTAAGTTATCTCAAGGCTAAAGCATGTTCCATGCTAAAAAATAACTTAAAACCTGTAAGAAAAAGGGTAAGAATTTGTCACTTAACAAAAATTAAAGGAAATAAATAGATTGGAGCTACAGCCCTTGTACAATAAACAGACTGTTGTACTACATCGCTTCACATGGTATGTATGTATGTATGTATGTACCTATGTATGTATAATTTCGAGGATGAGAGAAGATCGCATATCAAGTTCCCATTTCTAATTTCGGAGTGACAATCTCAGTTTGCGTGTCGACTCGGGGAACTCGGAAGCGACTGGCGAACGTCGTTAACAAGTTCGCTCATCCTGACAAACAGACGTTTCAACGGGGGAGGAAACGCGCGTCAAGTTTTAATGATCGAAACACCGCCTCAGGTGCTCCCAGGACGACTTCGCTGTACCGCCGAATTCCTCCCCGAAACGGCTTTCGTGTCGTCACACAAACTCCCTTCGAAGGTATGAATAACTCGGGGTGTGTTTTACAAGTAGAACTGAGAGCAGGGAATGTGGAGTCGACGAAGGGCGAGTTCCGGGGGTGAGCGGAAATGAGGCGGATAGGTTTTTGGGGGCCAGGAAGTTGACGTAGGAAATAGACTGAAGGGCGAAGTCACTCGAGTGATGGACGCGAGTGATAGAGAGGCGCTAAGTGATCCGAGTGGAGGATAAAACCAAGTTTATCCCTGACAAAGAGAGACCGAACTGCGGTTACATGGTAACTCAAGGAGGAAAGAGTCCCCATCTCATTGCTATCGAGACCTTTCTCCCACGTGTTCTACAACTAATTTTCGACAAAAAGTGCCTCCTGACATTTTTTGGTATCCCCACTCAAAATGCCTTTTTTCACGTTGAAATTTTGTTTCGTGTTTTTGATCTCAGCTAGAGGTGTGTCGGTCAGGAGTGAACGTATTGAAAAGACCTCATCTTCAAAATGACCTTGTCAGAACTGAACGGGTTATCAAAATGAACACGGTCATTCGTTCATCAACCCACCAATCGAGTTTTCCGGTTAAATTACGAGAACAACGGCAGAAGGCCAACAAAATAAATTAATTGCCCGCAATATGGATGTATAATGTATATTTATATACATGCATGTTTGTACATAGATCATGAATGCGTGAAAATGACATGGAAGTATCAACAGAAAGAAGAAGATGTAAGTGGTTTTCTTAGCAAAATCTTCCATCATCCAAGTGAAGAATGGACTGAGGACTAAAAAGACAAAACCCACTCAAAGAGTGATTCATACACATATTGTCTCCAGTACTCTGTGGATTCATACGATTCAAATCGATCTTTCATTTGTTCTTGTCTTTTAGCTCATTCGATTCATTCAAATCGCCTACTCATTGTAACCAATTCCGACTCGTTCGGTTTTTCGACTCAGCGTTTTTTCGAGTCACGACCTGGATCACAACGTTTCGACTCGTTCGGTTTACAGACTCGCTCTTTTTTGTGACTTCTGACCGGTTGGTTGTTTGTCTTGTGAGTGAACAGATTCAAAAGACCTGGTCTCTGTAATGAGTGACCGTTTGGGATTCGAATCCGCCATATGACCTTGTCTTACACACCTCTAATCTTAGCTCAATAAATCTACCATAACTCCCCCAATTCAAGAGTTAGCTCAAATCTAATCTATCTTTTTGATGCCCAGTAACATTTTTCCAAGTGGAGTTGAGATGTGCAAACGACGTATGAAAAGCAAAACTCGTCAGAATATTGAAATCGCTTGTTTTTTCTGTCGCCTGGTAACCATATCAATTCTTGATGCAGAATTGTGAAACTTCCCAAAAAAGTGCGCCAAAATGTCAACTTTCCAACGGAACAATTTTTTATTCGATTTTCGGATTCTAAGTACCTTGAAACGTAAAACATCAAATTTTGAGAGGGGATTAATTTTTTTCTTGCTCAATTCCAAAGGTTCATTATTGAAAATAATAAACCAAAATGCACGTTTTTCGGCGTACAAACACAAAATTCTCTAAATATACCATTGGAAAGCTGACGTTTTGGGGCACTTTTTAGGGAGGTTTCACAATTCTGCGCCAAGAATTGATATGGTTACCAGGCGACTGGAAAAACAAGCGATTTCAATATTCTGACGAGTTTTGCTTTTCATACGTCGTTTGCACATCCCAACTCCCCTTAAAAAAATGTTATTGTGCATCAAAAATATTGCAAATTTAACGCTCTTTCCAACGGATATTTTAGATTTGAGCTAACTCTTGAACGGGGAGTGCGCCTGATTTTGTTTTTAATTTTTAATCGAAAGTAGACCTCATCCTGAGAATTTTGACACCAGGTGTTCTCTTTTTGGATGAGTAGAACTTTTTCTATGCTTTTTCTAAGTTTCGAATGTTTATGGGGATGGGACCCCCCAGCCAACTGTGACGTCATGAACATTCGAAACTTTGGAAAGTCATAGAAAAAGGTCTTTTCACGCTAAAGGGTCGTGGTTGGTGTCAAAATTCTCAGAATGGGATATGAAAAATAACGCAAAGCAAACACCAAGAACACGAAAAAATTGTGAAAGTGAAAAAAAAGGCATTTTGAATGGGGATACCAAAATTTCAGGAGGCACTGTCGGAAATTAGTTGTAAAACACGTAGGAGAAAGGTCTCGAACCACTCGTGATACACCCTGTAGATGGAAGGGAGAACTGGAGAATGATTGCAATAAGAGTAAGAAAGACGGAGAGAGAATAAACAACAGTAAGAATGGGGAACAGGGAGTAAGAATAAGGGATTGTAATTAGAAGGAATAATAATAAGGTAGAATAGGAAAGAACGAGTTGAAGGAATAATAACTGAAGAAAAAGAGGAAGGAATAGCTCTTTCTCGAGGAAAAAAGAGTCTCTCTCGTGATGCTATGTAATTTATGAAGTAGTGTTGCTAGTTTAGAATAATGCTGCTAGTCATGATGTTCACTAGGTATTCGTAAAATGTTGACTACTGACCTCCAACATGGTATATCAGATCTGTTTAGATGAGCAGTGTTCATGAGCTGCTTGTAAGACTATAATTAATTGTCACTTGTGGGAAAAAAGTATTTGATGGGGTTTTCACATAATGAATTTTTAGAAGATTGAGAAAGTATTTGTTTTTTTTAGATTTTGTTTTCTTTAAATATCATTCTATACGAGGTTAAATTTATGTCAACCTACATATGCCTAATTCTGTCTCACGGCGGATGCAAATTGGTTCAAGTCCATCGCCAGTAATTTCTATCTAGTCCATCGTCACTAAAAAAAGATGCTCGGGAATTGGGATATAGAAGGCGGTATAGCCAAGTCAGATTAGACATGAGTTGGAACAGGTTGAAGGATATTGAGGTACGTCAAAAAAATTCTGGGATAAATTGGATTCAATTTACCAGTCAAGAGATCCGGATCGAAAGGCTGAAGAGAACATTGACCAAACGGAGAGATATTAACGAAGTACGATAAGAGTCCACGTGAATAGTTTCTGTCATGCTGTTGATGAGCACAGGGATTTGGATGTTGACATCATTGAAGATTTACTCGCTATCTACTGCTTTACTCAGACTACCAGACGAAAGTTGTAATTTAGTCGGGTTTTCGTGAATGGGACTCCAAGGTATCGATGAGTGGACATGGTCGCGGAAGTAGAAATATAATTCTATCCGTTTCTTATAATTCTAGAAATTCATTGAAATGGGGAACCCACGCGTCTATTCATTCACGTCTCAGTTCTGCGGTCAGAAACGGCGCAGGAGTTAGGCAAATAACCCGCAAGACCCAACGGTTGAGCGTGTGAAGAAGGAAAGAATTTCTCCACCGCCAACACTGTTGAAATTACCTACCATCGTTCTGCTCGGAAGCTTCAGATTCTTTCAGAAATCAATGATTAAATACAAATTTTGGTTTATTATTTTCAATAAATTTATTATTTTTGATAAATCAGAATCACGAGTGTGAATCACCAAAGAGGCCTAATCTCCGTTCAAATTTTAGCTGACTAAAATGCGATCGCTGTTCGTTTCTTCGAGTCGTATTCAGGTTTGCTTCCTTATCAACTAGTAATCAAATTTCACGTATGAAGCTCCCGAAATAAAGGTATCGCTTTTTCACTGATTCTAAATAGTATTGAATTTAAAGAAAAAATTGAGACCACCCGGAGCTCTGCAGGACAAACCGTTCGCTCCCTACGAGTACTTGAAGGTTTTCCTTCGATAAAACAGAATCATGAGTGTGAATCACAAGAGAGGTCTAATCTCCGTTGAATTTTTAGCTAACCAAAACTCGATTGCTGTTCATTTCTTCTTTTTACTTTATTTTATTTAGGCGCATGCAACCTGTTCTGGTCATGGGCGCCAAATACAAAAGTTAACAATTATTATTTAAATTTCATAATACAAGCGAATTTTTTTTAGTTTTTCAAAAATTGGTATCAAGAAGGAAGAATTGTTTCCTAACAACTGTCCAAGGTCCTGCGGAAGTACTGGTGGAATGCTACAAAAAACTGGACATTCCGTTAGCAGTTGGCAAACAGTCAGTTGACATCCACAGGTGTTGCAAACAGGAGGAGGAATCCGTATCCTGGACATGAAGTAGCCATGTGTCAGTCGTGTATGACCAATTCGCAGTCTTGTCAAGATGACCTCTTCTTTTCTTGAATAGAGATGGGTCGCTCATTAAAGATCCGGCTCTTTCAGAAGAGCGAGTGAACCACGGGTCAGTAAAAAAGAACCGCGGCTCTTCGGATCTTTTGAGCTCAGTGCTGGTAGTGTTCGGTGATGATCGGTTCTTCAAAAGAGCGAGTGAACTGCGGATCAGTAAAAATGACAAATGAATCGCGGTTCTTCGATCTTCGGATCTCTTGAGATCCAGTAAAATAAATGAATGGCGGCTCTTCGATCTTCGGTTTTTTTGAGAACGGCGGCTCTTCGTTCTTCTTTTGAGATCGGCAGTGTTCGGGAAAATTAGGACCTCCTTTTCGTCAGCTCACTGTCGCCAACCCGTACGATAATTCCGAGGGAAAATACGATATGTCGATCAGACAATACAATTTTGCGGAATTGTATCGTACCGCCACATGCATTATTGTATTTTTGGTCGTAAACTTTACCGTATTTTTCCAGTGTTTTCTGTTACCCACCTTCTGATTCTTTCCGTTGTTTTTTCTCCCTGTTTGATTTTTACATCATGATTTTTTGTGAGGAGCTTTCTGATACAAGTTCAAAAGGCAAGCAAAAGCACATCCTTATCTTACCATTATTATCAATATTGAAGCTTACGTACTTATTGGATCGTTTATTCAATTTCAACTTGGTTACCTTAATGTTCTTTGTTGAATAACATGATGTAACATCAAAATGTTATATTATGAAAATGTTATACCTACTAAGATTTTTTTTAAATTGTGGTTTGTCATTAGAGGCATAAAAAAATGCAGATTTCATATAAATAAATATTTTTACCAAAAAACTGTATTTTTAAGTTTTACTTATTCATTGCTTTAATCGTGTTCATTTATTGTTTTTCGTTGATTTTTTGAAGGATTTGTTGAGCATCTTTATTGAACAACAGCGCTTTTTGGATTATTATTTTCAATAATGAACCATTGGAATCGAGCAACAGAGAAATTATTCCCTCTCGCCCTCAAAATTTCGTGGTTTAGGATTCAAGGTAGTGTAGAATCCAATAGTCGAATAAACATTTTCAGGCAGAACTAAAATAAACCGTTGTGTAACAATTTGTAGCGTTTTTCATCTCTACAATAAATACGAGCTCAAAAGAGCCAAAAAGAGCCACTGATCCGTCGAAAAGATCCGGATCTTTTGAATGAGCGGACCGCTCAGAGCCGTTCTTCTTGGTGAACCGTTTTGCCCATCTCTATTCTTGAATGCGTAATCGTAATCATTTCTTCGATTTGTATTCAGTTTTGCTTCCTTAGCAACCAATAATCAAATTTACATATGAAGCTCCCTATTTTTCGAATCGAGTGTGAAGCGTTTAGTTCTTTCTAACAAACTTGATTGCGAAGGTGTGAAGGCAGTATGGTGTGGTAGGTAGTACCTACCAATGGTTGTGGGCAAAAAAGAACCCTGCAAATCATTGCCCAAAGGTTTAATATTTTCTGTATAGATCACCCTTCTGTATAGATCACTGGTTTTCCATCAATAGCACCTACCACCATCTGTATTCTCCCTTGACCTCCCTCTCAAATTTCAGCTTCCTGCGTGAGTGTTGTCCAACTTTACCCCAGATCAATCGCATAAGGACGCCCAAGTCTTACAGTGGGACGTCCTAAAAAGGTATTACCTGATAATAGATAGGAGTGAAAAGAGTCCAAGACAGTAGAAAGAAGTGAAAAAAGAAATAAAAGTAGAAAACAGAACCGAGAGAGACAATTAGTAGAAGTGTCAAGTCTCTATTCCCTATTCTCCATCATTTCAGCACCAAGAGGCAGGAGATCCTGCGAGGAAAGAAACCCGCAGATGGCGTCAGGACACAATTAGCCGCCACTGCGCTCCGCTCAGACTCAAAATCGACGACGGTTTGGAAACCGCGAACAAGATAAAGCGATTTTCTCGCCCTCAACGAGAGAAAACCCCGAAAGATAAATAAGAAGCGAAACAAGATTACCCGACATTACTGGAAAACGCGTGGGAAGGAGCGCTAATGAAAGCAGTTAACGGAGGGGGTACATTATATTAAGATTAGCTTCTGCTCTGGTAGCTTTAGTACTTGTTGAAAGGGACTCGTAAGCTTGTGCTAACAGCTGAGGATTAGGGGTTGACTTTAGTCGTCCCTGGTTGAACCGAGTCGTTCGCCGAGTGTCCTGCTTTTCCGAGGGCCGAAAACACGTTTTCCCGTATAAGCTGATCCCGAAGAACGGGGAGGTTCCTTAGTTGGTTGCTTCGAGTGGATTAGTCCGCTTAGAAATAGCCTTCGCACACCCTCTCAGGGAAGTGTGAACGTGTTGCGGACCGTCGGAGCTTCAAACTGCATGTTGATTACTTCTCCATGTATGCTTCCTCCCCCTGAAGCTGGGGGAGATAAAATAAAAGATAAATTATTTGTATCTATAATCTGTAAATTATTATTATCTACAACCAAGACGACTAAGCGCCAGCCCTTTGTATCATTTTACACATTGCACAATGGTACCTAATGATTGTTTTATTACATAACTCTTTTATAACTTCATCTTCATACTTCATAGCTCATGCTTCGTAGCTCGCCCATACACTGCGAATTCATTAATTTAGCTGTTTCAACGAAAGAGATAGCTATGCAAATACATAATACGAAACAGTAAAATGAGGCACTCGCAGTTGCTCCAGGGAAATATAATATATTCTATATGTATATTATACATAAATCCAAACTAATCACCAATAGTGTCGACGCAGGCGGGGTGCTTTAAGAATAAATTGCTTTGTCCACAAAAAGAGAGACTAAGTATGTGGAAAACTTGAAAGAACCAATTACCTGGCGCCAATTACCTGAAATGATATTGTAATACCTAATACCTATATTAATTTATTGTTAGCTTCGAAGGACCACCTCCCTTTAACGTTGGAAGGAAACGACTGAAATTGTTGTTTGAGGTGTAGGTAGGTACATGCCAATGAATACAAATCGTATCAGAAAATAATTATCTATAATGAAGGTACTCAACATGCTTTCCTACTTTGCGTCCTACCTATCAAGTGGCCACTATGCAATGCAAAATTCTCTTCAGACAACACAAATTCAATAGTATAATAGTTTTAATGTTATAATAGACAATAGCATCAAGCCTATAGCGGTTGCAAGTGATGTTGATTGAATTTAAAGTCTTTGAGGTAGAAAAAAATGTTGCTGAATCCGTTGAAAGACGATGGGGAAACGTGGTCTCCAAACGATGGTAGTGGGGGGGGGGGATGTAGATCGAACCCAAATCCCAAGTATTGCAAGAAAGGTGGTAGGTATGTAGTTATAATGCAACTTACAATGGTGCGGCGAAAAATACCTCGTTTGACGTAATACAGCGAGATACCCGTTGTCATCCGCCTCCAGCCGTGGCGTTGAACGTTGAGGTAGGTCGGCCACCTGCACTCCAGGAAAGCCCCAAGATACGCCGTCCAAAGCGAAGAGAAAATCGTCCACGACGAAGTCGCCAGACGATAGAACGCACCACCTGATGCTCAGAGTTATCCGATCCGTGATAAGAAGGATCCAAACAACTTCAAAAATGATGTACATCAAACGATTGATAGTTAAGTTGCAAAAAGGCGAGATGGGTTTGAACAGTTCGAGCGAAAACGAAAAGGGTAATGGCGACGCTCTCCAACAGAAGAATCCGACGAATTCGCGATGTGACGTCACGAATCCCAAAGGCACAGCACAAACACTTCACCCCTTTTTTTTGCACTTGCGGTATTAAACAATACACAGAAATTAGTAAAAATAAACAGGTAATTTATATTTAATATATTATTACAGTTATTGCATTTAAATTGCGATACAAACAACACCTCAAACAAGTATGGAAGGATACAGCATGGAGTAGATATTCCTAAAGCTGCTGAATGGACGATGCCACCATAGGTAGTTATCAGTAGTTCTTGATAAGCAACTAATGGTTGTGGCATGTCAACTTTACTTAATCCTAATGCGAATAGTTATGAAAAAATATTTAATAGTGTCGGGAAGCCATGAATCAAAATGTCATGAACTTCAAAGAACGTAAGTCAAAAACTCGGCACTTTGCGCCTCGGCGGGGGGCTCCGCCCCCCTGCACCCCCCGGTTTATTTCTTTTTCCATACTCTGTATGAAATCATAGGAACACAGAATGTGTTTTTGCGATGCTAGTCATCCGTTAAATAAAAACAACAATAATAAATGTGGAGTCTTTGGCAATAATAAAATAAATAATTGTTAGACATTTAATTTGGTCTAAAACCCTATAAATGTTATATAAATAAATATGTCACTACAAGAAAAATACTATATAAATTGAGAGCTTACCAACGAATGGTGAACAATTTCTGTGCAATGAACACTGCGGGAGTTCTATTTCCTTACCAACGGCTTGGTTGCACGTGAAAATCATTATAAAAGGCGCGTAACGGTTTTTTCTGTCGCTTTTTTCGTGACGATTTTTTTCGGTAGGTCATCGCAAAAACACATTCTGTGTTAATATTATAAACGGCGTGACCAACTAGTCATGAGTCGTTTGTTTGGTAACTATTTTATGGTGTGTCGTAGGGAATTGTGAAATTCAAAATGCCTCTTTTAGTCGCTTAGTAAGTACCTATATGAGGAAATAGTTCGATTTTCTAACAAAAGGAGGGCGCAAGTACCCAAAGAAATCGATTCTACTTAGCGAGATGAATCCTTTTGTATTGTAGGTACGACAGGTATTTTGTCACTTAAGAGAAATTTTCGCTTAACGCGGTCCAATTGATGTTAAAGCGTGATTAACAAGACTTTGATGGTTAAATAGGTTTGAGATCAAGATAAGAAAAAAATGTCTATAATTTGCCTCTGCTGCTCTCTCGGGGCTGTCTTGTCAGTCTCATTAACACCAAATTTATCGGTAACATCGGTCATTCCAATTATCCTGCGCTCCCCGTGGGGCCGTGGAGAACTAGCGCCGGTCCGACACCTGACGTCCAGTCTGATAAATCCCTTTTAATTGTAAGTATTTCGACTCGCCTCCTGGCGGCCAGATGGCATAAGCGCTAATCCGCTGAAGTACGAAAGCTCTTATTTCTCTGGAAAGCATGGGTAGTACCTACAAAAGCGAGAAAAACGCGCGAAAGCGCAAAATAAGACGAATAAGATTAATTTCAATAGAATTCATAGAATTTTCAATGTTTTTCTGGAACCGGAAAGCGAGTTAAATGAATTGAATTCAATGAAGCACTCTTAAATTGCTGATTCCAACTTTTCGGACGTCAAAATTCCCTCCTTATTTCGCACATAATATCTCGTCTTCCCTTGTTATTTTGCTTAATGCACATCCCAGTATCCTTGTTTTTCTGGTTTCTCCTTAGTAGGGCCGACGTGGTTAAATTTCGCTAATTTCCCCGCATGGAATTTTACGAGATCATCGATGACGACGAGGGTGGACTCACGCGGGGGATGAAACTCTCATTCCAATTTCAAAGTTCAGTTCAGTAGGTTTGAACAGCTGTGGGGTCCCCGCACCAATGGCGGAGCGACGGAGGGCCCACGTGGTCCTGACATCGCGCTCCCTTTCGCGTATCAAATCAAGAAATGAATAATAACAAAACGCATCGATCGTTTGTTCAACGGATCACATGTTCAATTATTTATTATTATAAACTGGGAATATCATAATCAACCATATCATCGAAATACGAGCAGGAGAATATCTGCTCAGAAACAGCATAAGTAACACATTGATGAACTATTGCGGTCGGAATCCCGGAATCCATCACCTCATTAACAATAAAATCTCCTCTGCATCGTCGATATTTCGGCCACGTGGGATTCAGTTCTGTCGAGATCTCAGGGATCAAATTATTCCTCTCTTGCTGGACTTCGGAACCGTTTTTAGCGCCCCCCCCCCCCCCATTAGCGTCTGAAACGGCTCCGCTGTGTATTCGAGAAATTCATCCGTTCATGTTTATCCCATCCATCATCATTTGTGCGACCAACAACAGGATTATCGACTCTGGTAATGTACAGTGAAATGCCTTGACAATGTTGTGAAAATAAATCCCTCTTGGTGCTGAATACAACAAGGATTTGTATTTTCTAGAAAAAAATAACCTACAAACCTTAAGTGTATTACTGAATGCCATCCATACCTATTTCCACTTAAAACATGTTATATTCAACATACGAGTACCTCTGATTTTTTAAAAATTTCAATGAACATTTTAGGAGTAAAAAAATTTGACAAGAATAATTTTTCAATTATTGAAAAAATTGATTTGCCAAAAATTCAAATTTAGTTGCAAAAAGTTCAAATTGAGGTGCCATAGCCTTTTTTCGGCCACTCTTGAAAATTTCAACCCTCAATTTTCACCCCTTAGAAGTGACTGACATCAACCAAAAGCTTCGCGGCACAACTAGACCCCTCAGCTGATGGCCTCAGAGAGGAAAAGAATTTTTGAGAGAATGGATGAAGGAAACAGGGCCTGCACAGCAAAGGAAGAAAGGTAGCGCACAATTGCAAAATGGCAAGAAATATGGACGGGAGAACATAGAGGAAGGTGGACTGCACGGCTGGTGCCAAATCAGACGTGGATTGAAAGGAAACATGGAGAAGTGAACTTCTTCCTTACGCAGTTCTTTGCAGGACATGGACTTTTAATGCCTATTTGCATAAAATTGGGAAGTATCTGCCCCAACATGTTTAAACTGCCAGAACAAAGATGACGATGATGTGCTCCACACCTTCTTCAAATGCACCAAATGGGCGCCTGAAAGAGACCAGCTGATGGCAGACCTGGAGTTAGCTCTCCAGAGTTCAACACCAGAGGCTGTTGACAGCAGGATGCTGGAAGGTGGAAGGAGCTGGACTGCTGTGGCAGAGTACACAGGAATCATCCTGACAAGGAAGACACTATTAGAACGAGAAATAGGGAGGAAGGAGCATCTGATCTTCCCCCTCACCAAGAACTGATTAAACGCCCCAGGACTCAGCCCGAAGTAATGTGTTAAATGGTTCTACTAAACCCCAAATGTTAAACGGATAAACTAGACCCCAAATGGAGCCGTATGCCAAATTTGAACCAAATCGGTCCAGGGTTGCTAAGAAGATTTTCGGATTCTACGTACCTTGAAACGTAAAACATCGAATCTTGAGGGGGGTTAAAATATTTTTTTCTTGCTCGATTACGAAGGCTTATTATTGAAAGTAATAAACCAAAAATCAACAAACGTCCGCCAAGTGGGTGTGGCAGAGGTCGAGAACTTTAGTTGATCGAACTTCATGTGATGGGAGAATTCCCCTGACACGCAGTTTATGTTCAAATGAACGGAGAAGTATGCTCCTATCCCCGACATTTTCACTTAATGCGTTTAATTTATTTTTAATAGTTCATGATAACGGATTAACCAATAAATACCCCACAGTACTACTCTTGTCTGACCAAATGGAAAATTCAGGTCCGGACCTTGGTGTACTCGTCGCGTTTTAACAATAATGTTCTACCTAAGCCATTGAACTGAGGTAGTTGACATTTCAGTAGTGAGCATCTAAGGTAAGTAGCACACTTTGATCAGAATATGAAAGAATTGAATGTTCCATTGAAAAACTAGTAAAAGCTAGTACCACATCTTACCTCATTTTCAAGGGTGAAATAGTAATAATTTTAGAACGAAAACGTTGACTTCATCCAACCATTCTTCAATATTACAAATCAGTCGGAGGAATTTGACTCAATTCGGAACACAAACTATATTATCTGTAAGAGTGTTCGGAAATTCTGATGTCGATGTAAATACCAAGACGCCCAGGCTAACTCATCATCGCAGTATAAACATCGTCCTAGCAAATGGCGGCTTGCATGTGACGTCATGCCGTCCGACTGGAACGCCTGGTTCTCCTTGTCAGCCTCGCGTCCTCAAAACCATTGGATAGTGCCAATAAAATTCCATAATGTTTCCAATTTTGAGTTTCTGTCGACTGCATCTTAAGAATTTTTTGGCTATCGAATCGATGTTGTAATGGTCTAAATCAATATCAACCATAAATTCTTGTACACTCTGCACATATCACACTCTTGTTATCATCGCCATGTTACCCAGAAGCTACAATATTGTTAATATTCTACCTTCAAACTTGTTAATAATAAAAATGATTTTCTCTTGTTAAAAAATATATATATATATTAACAAGGGTTAAAATATCCCATGAATTCTCTGAATTAGTGGTTTGACTTACTAGGAGAGTCCCATCTCCTAGGTGTTGTCGCCAGGCTGAGACACCTTCGGGTTTCTGTCGTGACGGGGTACCGTTTAATTTGGAGAGTTTTAGAGCCTTCAGACTCCCGAGGGAGGCCGTGATTGTTAACGTAACAGCTTTCCCGAACAACACGGGACGACCCCCGAATAGTTTGGACAGCAAACTTGGCCCTCAGCGCGTCTGCCGCCAACTTGTGGTCACAGGCACCCTCCGACTCTTGGTTTCCACGGGCTGAAGGGTTGAGGATCCTTCCGTCTCACTGCTGTTTCATAACACGGGAATATCAAGATCTCTCGTGGAGAAAAATCATCTACCACGTGTACGCAGCACGTGTTTCTCCCTGTATCGATGATCGAGAGAGTCTACAAGGGAGTCTGTCTCTCAGGCCAGTCCTTCACAACATTATTTGCATGTTTTTCTTGGATACGACGTGAACGGATCAATGCGAGAATTGAAACAAATTCAATACCGAGGTGCACATTGGTAATATTTGATCCGTTTAGCAGTCTCAGTCAGCGAATACGGGTTTTCCCCTTTTCTCTGGCAATTATTGATAGATATTGGTGATTCCAGTGGCAATCTTTCGTTTTTTTTTCAATTTTGTGGGTAGATGAATTTTGACACTAATTAATTTCAAAACTCGTTGAAAATTTCAAATTTAGGTTCAACTTTTTAGTTATTTTTAACTTTTGGTATTCTCCTTTTGGAATTAAACAAGTGTACGGGTGTAAAGATTATGAAAATAAGAACAAACCCACAAGAAACATGGAAATCGGATGAGTATTTCCTGAGTAAACTGGGTTTACTGAGTTAAACTGAGCAGGTTTTCACAGCAATTATTTTTAATTTTAAATGAAGATGCCTACAGTATACCCCTGTCAATAATTGATTTATTAATTATTAATAAATCAACCATTGCAATGGCGAGGGTATTTACGATTTTCATTTATGTTGTTAGCACCCCTGAGGGTAGTTTTCCCCCAAAATTTGTAACCCCGAAAACCCTGTGTTACTGACATAGTGCTCTGAAACCATGAAATTTTCGAACTTTTCAGTTTTCAAACTATGAATTTTGATAATTCATACCCAGTAAAACTTTTTGAGTTGGTTAAATACTAACTTAAACCGAATTTTCCTAGATCTTCCGATATGTCGAGCACTTATATCGATACATTTCTTCCAAAATGATGTTAGTAACGTTTCAATTTATTCACCTACCTGCTTCAACACGTTTTTCCAAGTAAATTTTCCGTTATATTGAAATATCGATACATTTTTTCCGAAAAATCGAAAGTGTCGATATCTCATTGACGATATATGATTCGATCAGTATACCGATGTATTTCATACGATATGTCATCCCTACTTCCAAGTTTAAATTTCATGTCACTCAGTTGTGCTTCCGTAGCAACCAAATCACGATAATTACTGGTAGGTTGGTTCTTTTGTTTCAAAACAAACTTGATAGTGAAAGCTTGCGTTAAAATATGGTTGACAATGACAATGGTGGTAGACAATGACAATGACAATGACAATGACAATGATGGTAGTGACAATGACAAATCTGTTTTCCTTCCTGGCGAGTTAACTATAAAAATAAAGCTTCGTGAAATAATTTGCAGCGATTTTATACGATTGTTTCTGACAAACCAACTTCGTTTTAGGTTGAAGATGACTCATTTTAAGGCCAGTCAACAAGGGTATGAAAATATCGGTGCCTGCTGGTGAACTGAACTCTAAATTTGACCTGCTGCACGAACTACAAAGCTCTCCAAAGAGAAGAAACAGAAATAACCCGTCCGATTTCCCGCAGGAACACTCACCGAATTCAAGCCTCGAAACACGAGAGAGACTACACCTACCTTATATAAATTTACCTTATAACTGGTCCTATGTATCTATCTCAAGTTTTGGAATAGTGGTTATGTCTATAAAGTTAGTACGAAGTCGTGGAGTAGCAGCTGTTGCGAACAATATTGAGAAGCTTCAAGGCAACCCAACCGGCGAGAGACATTTCACCGCACAGCTTCCTCCAACACAAAATGAAAACTCACAATTAAATAGAACAACCGCACTTCATTGTTAGCTGGTTTCGGCGGGAAAAGCTAATTTCATAGGTGGAAAATACCTGGTCGGAGGCAGGAGAACCTATCTGCTCCAACAACGGGCTGTCAGTGTTGTTAAAACCTCCATCAATCCGACGGCGAAAACCCCAAGCGGGGTTTAGAAACTGTTTCTCTCGCGGAAAGTAAACTTAATTCAACAGCTGAAAGTCCTTTGCCGCACACAAAGTGCGGGTTAATCAAATGCTGGAGAGGAAAATCTCTGAAAACTCGGAAGGTATTCCGTTGTTGGATGAGAGTGGGAGTGAATAATACAGTTTATTAATAAGTAGGAAAGCCAGGGTTGTACGGGAACTATTTGATTATTATACAGAAGTTAGTTCGTGATGGGGAGAACCAGTAGTTATTGGTATGAGGCCAAATAGTGATGGTTGTTTCATTTGCCAAAAACCTCTCATTCAACGAAGAGAACGCCCAAAAAACATGAGTGCTCCCGTCCGTCATTACTTGCTGTGTTCAAATTTAGAAGGTACACTAATACTGTATAAAGTATTAACGAAGTTGATAATTCAAATTAAAACAAAGACTCAGTCGAACGCTGTTTCTTCCTAGTTTTTGGTTAGTTTAATATCTTACGAACCGGCGCTCGGTTGTCCCTTCCATCCTCACCACCCCCACTCCCCCATCCCACAGCCTACTCATAGCTGTTCCGTTTTCATCAACAGTTTTCCCAGTTTTGGTTTATTCTTTTCAATAATGAACCTTTGGAACCGACCAAGAAAAAAAAAATTTTTTAACCCCCCTCAAAATTTGTTGGTTTACGTTTCAAGGTAAGTAGAATCCAAAAATCGAAAAAAAATTGGCCGTCCGTCCGCAGTACGCGGCACTTTCCTCACTTAGCATTGACCGATTTTGATGAAGTTTGGTATTTGGTTGATGTAGATCACTTCAAAGGGTTGAAAAATAAGGTGTAAATTTTGAAAACGCCCTAAATAAAAAAATTTTGATATAAATAAAGGTATTGTTTTTCCTTCAATTTAGGATTCTGTAGAATTTTTAGAGACCAGGCGGAGCTCTGTAGGACAAACCGTTCGTTCCCTACGAGAATTTAAGGGTTGGACTGACGATAAATCAGAAACACGAGTGTGAATCGCAAAATAGGCCTAACCCCCTAAGTTCGAATGTTAGCTGACCGAAATACGATCGATGTTTTTCTTCAAGTTGGTTGGTGGTAACAATGGCAAAGCCGAGTTCTTTGCAGACGAGCGATCTACAGGGTGTTTCACGAAAAGGTTACACCCCCCTTCATTTCCGCAAAATACAGCGTAAAACATTCCGACTAACGCAATTCTTGATGATTTTTTGTGAGGATCCCAGGAAAAATACTTTTGCGCAAAAAAGTTGCGCGCAATCGTGCGCAATTGACACTAACTTCATTTTTTCAAATGGAACCCCCCTATTTTATTACAGATTCGGATTCTACGTCAAATTTCATGAGAAATTCATACCCACATCGATTTGTTTTATTGCGCGCAACCTGGCTTTTTGAACGCTCTAAGTTGCGCAACTCCACAATTGCGCAAAAATTAGGTTTTGGAGAACCCTTAGTGTGGCACATGTTTTTTCATCATTTGTTAACGCTGAATCACAGGGTGTCATCCGTTTTGAGAAAAACCAAGATTTAAGAGGAAACAATAACACTTCTTTCACGAAAACATTAGTTTTGAGGTCGAAATCATGTTTATTTTTCATTTTCTCACCTCCTTTTGAACCACGGGCTTGGGGCCGTCTAAGGTGGAGTTTAAAATAAAAACTGACAGCATGATCATGCTTGAACTTGATAAAATTACCTAAAAACTCGTAACGATTTAAAAAGAGCGATTTTTCACTAAAAACAACCGAATTTTTGGCCGCTATTTTGAAAAAGTCCTGTCAAATTGAAAAACGGATGTCACCATGTGATTAAGCGTTAAAAAATGATGAAAAAAACATGTGCCACACTTAGGGTTCTCCAAAATCTAATTTTTGTGCAATTGTAGAGTTGCAACTTAGAGCGTTCAAAAAGCCAGGTTGCGCGCAATAAAACAAATCGACGTGGGTATGAATTTCTCATGAAATTTGACGTAGAATCCGAATCTGTAATAAAAAAGGGGGGGTTCCATTAGAAAAAATGAAGTTAGTGTCAATTGCGCACGATTTCGCGCAACTTTTTTGCGCAAAAGTATTTTTCCTGAGATCCTCACAAAAAATCATGAAGAATTGCGTTGGTCGGAATTTTTCACGTTGTATTTTGCGGAAATGAAGGGGGGTGTAACCTTTTCGTGAAACACCCTGTATATAGAAAAAATAAACCTTTGTGTAATAATTTGCAGCGTTTTTTATAACCACTACACCCATGCATTTGTTTAATTCCAAAAGTAAAACGCTGCAAATTATTACACAAAGGTTTATCCTTTTATTTAGTAGAGCGGGAGAGGCAATAAACAGCCACGACCGAAATAATCAGAACTAATTCTGATCTTCCCTATGAAAGACAGCTGATGACGATCCTGACGCCAGAATTGAAATTTGAACGAAAATTCAACCTGAGACGGTTGTTTACTTGATTTTACCTCACCAAATCCTAGAAACATCAAGCTGTGTAGAAGACTCTGAAGAATTGGACCACGAGGAGCCAGATCAGGAGCTAAATACCCAATTTCCTATCTAATTGACAGAAGTGAACCGCTGGATAGGCCTATTCGAATTTGAATTCCAAACTCATAAAGTCGAAGAAATCAGTTTTTGTCGAGGACTGGTCACTTGACTAGGAAATTTTCGAAAGTACCTATACTGTGTGCACAGAGCACACACGCTCATGGATTGGAAAAGACGAATGCAGATTGAATTGCAGATTGTATAGAAAATCACGGATTATGAAATATAAGGGCTGATGACTCACCAGACGATGCTCCGCGGTGTGTTTCCCCAGGCCTGGGGCGTCTTTCCTGTTCTGGAAGATCCGTTGAAGGAGGAAACCAACCGTGTTACTCGACTACGTTCACAATCCGTGTATAAATGGTTGCAAATAACGTTTGAATTTAATACTTGTGGGTAACCACTTAAAATGACTGAAATAGCGGTCAAAGAGGGGGAAATTGTCGATTTTAGACAACTAATTTCGCCTACACTTTTCGATAAAATTGCGGTAACGCATAAGGAGATTCGTGGGTCACGAGAAGACGAGAGGCTAGGCTAGGGCTAGGCTACTCAGGTGGGGGAGGATGTGATTCGACGGATAGTAGCACCTAATGGGTATCTACTGCTGTGGCTCGAACATACCTATAACATACCGATACAATTCATATGTACCTACCCTCCCCACTTGTTGTACATAATTAAGTATGAACAAATAACAGGGTATATAAAACGTAATATTTAGTAATAATAAATTGTACAAAACTGAAATTTGTGTGGAGGTTTTTTTTTCAAATTCATTGGAACTCCCCTTCTTTAACTTGAGCGATTGCTGTCGATTGGAACGAAAAATGATTACTAGTAGTATTTGTCCACCGAATTAAACTTCCAACTCACGAAATAACAAAAATAATTAACCTAATCCTTGATTTAACCTCCAACAGACTGATCTGAACAAATCTCGACTCTGCCGTTGAACTGCGTGCGGTGAGTTAGGTAAGCATAGCCGGGGGCAAGGCGCCCCAGGTAACAGGCTGCATCGCCCTCCTGGGGACTGTAAGGAGTCACCCGGGACCCCCCCCCCCCCGCCCATCGCCTCTGTGGGAAGGGGTCGCTAATTCCGGAGAATTATGGCCGGTCGATCGTGCTCTGGGGGACGCCCGCAAGGACCTCCTCCCGCACCTTCTCCGTCCGTCCAACTCGATAACGCTGTGAGGGTTAATTTAATGTAGGAGGCTTCAATAACCTTATAATGACTGAGACACCTGGCACCGCTGGAATAAAGAGTTCCCTTGCAACAAACCGGAGATTTATTGGATTTGATGTTCTCCACAACTGCTGAAAAAACGTCTACCAAGTGGGTGTGGCACATGGCTTCCTCGTCGTATCCATAACCCGATTATACAGGGTGTTTCACGAAAAGGTTACACCCCCCTTCATTTCCGCAAAATACAACGTGAAAAATTCTGACCAACGCAATTCTTCATGATTTTTTGTGAAGATCTCAGGAAAAATACTTTTGCGCAAAAAAGTTGCGCGCAATCGTGCGCAATTGACACTAACTTCATTTTTTCAAAAGGAACCCCCCCTTTTTTATTACAGATTCGGATTCTACGTCAAATTTCATGAGAAATTCATACCCATATCGATTTGTTTTATTGCGCGCAAGCTGGCTTTTTGAACGCTCTAAGTTGCGCAACTCCACAATTGCACAAAAATTAGATTTTGGAGAACCCTTAGTGTGGCACATGTTTTTTCATCATTTTTTAACGCTAAATCACATGGTGACATCCGTTTTTCAATTTGACTGGAATTTTTCAAAATAGCGGCCAAAAATTCGGTTGTTTTTAGTGAAAAAATCGCTCTTTTTAAATCGGTATGAGTTTTTAGGTAATTTTATTCAGTTCAAGCATGATCATGCTGTCAGTTTTTATTTTCAACTCCACCATAGACGGCCCCAAGCCCATGGTTCAAAAGGAGGTAAGAAAATAAAAAATAAACATGATTTCTACCTCAAAACTGATGTTTTCGTCAAAGAAATGTTAATCTTTCCTCTTAAATCTTGGATTTTCTCAAAACGGATGACACCCTGTGATTCAGCGTTAAAAAATGATGAAAAAACTTGTGCCACACTTAGGGTTCTCCAAAACCTAATTTTTGCGCAATTGTGGAGTTGCGCAACTTAGAGCGTTCAAAAAGCCAGCTTGCGCGCAATAAAACAAATCGATATGGGTATGAATTTCTCATGAAATTTGACGTAGAATCCGAATCTGTAATAAAAAAGGGGGGGTTCCGTTTGAAAAAATGAAGTTAGTGTCAATTGCGCTCGATTGCGCGCAACTTTTTTGCGCAAAAGTATTTTTCCTGAGATCCTCACAAAAAATCATGAAGAATTGCGTTGGTCACGAGGAAAAATCAACTGTACAGGGAAGCCGGATAAACGAAATCAGCAACGATGAGTAGGGTTTCTCGCCAGGTTTTGACTACTGTTGATGTCAAGGTAATTACAAAACATCGAAGGAAACGAAAATTCATTTGATTCATCCTGTTACCAGGAGGGAAATCTCTCTGTCATCAACACATTGCAATATCTCCATGATTCTCCAACCGAGCAGGTGATGGTTATTAGAGCCAACAAGGCAGTTTCCGGCTCTGCGTACAATAGAATCAGCTATTGCCAGTCAGATTGATAGTTACACTGATTGCTTCGTGATTACAATGGCAAATGAACTGATGACGTACAGCTACCCGTGTTTAATGTGCAGATCGCGTTTTGCATAAGTGTAGTATGGATAGACGTAGTTACTGTCAACTGCCGGAACACCCTTTGATTTGACTCTAATGAAGATAATCTGAACTACAATCGGGAATGTCCACAACACCAACCGATCGGATCTCAGATACCTGTATTTGGGTGGGTTATTGACCTTTCTAAGCAACTGGAGAAATTCGGATCACACGTCTTTTGATACGATTAGAACATTTCAAGTTGATTGTTTCAACTACATCTTCCTGTAATCAACAATCCTCCCTGAATGTTTAGTGATAATTGTCATTAGATGTTAAACAGTTCAGAATTCGGAAAGATTCTTCCTTCCTCGCCAGCACCCATTTGGCGATTCTAATCTGGCTTTGTTTCTCGTGAGTCCTCCACACCGTCTAAGGATGATTGCTTGATATTGACATCTTGAAGAACCTCCTACTTCCCTTCGTAGCGCTGGGTTCAGTTTATTTTGTCGTGCCAGTGGTACCGGGCTGGGAGGAAAATACAAGAAACTTCTGCAAGGTGCTGGAAGAGTAGGAGCGATTGTACAGCTCTGACAGATGGAATCCTCACCCCAACTCAATTCGTCTTCTTCTTGCATCGCTCTGCAACTGTCTCGCTCTTCTTTCCAACTCCTTAATCTCATCCATTTCCCTACCTAAAACACTACAAGCCAGAATCCCTCACTCCATCTTTCCCTCAGCAACTCTACTATTCAATGGCTCACTTTCGAAATACGAGCGAAGGACAAGCGTGCCAAGCGAGCATGTTCCAAAAAAAAAAAAAAAAAAACATTTTAGGACATAAAAACATAATAGGACTCGTTTCTTCGTCGTCTATCCCCTTTATTGGTTCTGGGAGGTCTCATCCATAAGTCTGATGCTAGAATTTATCGACTGCTGTTTGCATTACTTTTTTTTCCTAATTTTAAAGTGTCTGCATTTTTCAACATGGACTCCGAACTGTGGTAAGTGAAATAACACTTTTTTAATATTGAAATTGTCCAACTTTTCGACCGCATTTATTATCCTAGGTAGTTCCCCTAGACTTTCTATAAGTTGTTATTTCGTCACCATCATGTTACCTGTGTCCAAATCGCTGATAAAGACGAGTCTCTCATCGGGTCTTTTTTGGAACTTCCTCAAATCTTCCTCTCCCACTTCAGCTGTAACTCTTTCCTAATACCCTCAACAAATTCTACCCTCAACCGAAATTCGAGTGGCAAATTGCTTATTTGTTCTGACTTATTTGTTCAGCCACATGAAGCCGTTCAAAAATTCGAGCTTTTCTCCAGGTTGTGACGGAGTACTCGTTACTCTGTCACCTGATTCGTGATTCGATGGATCGATTCTTTCACTCTATCGAATCACTACTCAGGGACAGCCCTCCAGTCTAATTCCAGACACCGATCTGTAAGTACATTACTTTCATACTAGATCACTTCCCTTACCCTCGTGGTTCAAATCCGAAGATCTAATAGGCCAACTCTATTGATACTTCTTTCCCCCCTCCATATAGATACAAAGCCTCATTGGTTATAGGATAATATATCCATTTATCTTTCCTACTTCAATTTGTATCTTTCATTCATCATCCCTAGTCCTAGGTTGATAGCCAACAAGGAATAGGTATTCAAAAGAAACGTATAGTTCTCTAGGGGTAAAACACAGCAACGATTAAATTATTCCCATTAATTAATCAGATTCTCCAAATCCCCTAGAACAATACTGTTTCAAGGTGGTACTGCCGTGAAAGGGAAAAGATCTCAGCATGTCTTTTGAGACATCAGATTTGACACTCGTGTTTCTGATTTATCGTACGTCCAAAGTTTAAATTCTCGTAGTGAGCGAACGGTTTGTCCTACAGAGCTCCGGGTGGTCTCAAAAAATTCTAAAAATTCTATAGAATCTTAAATTGAAGGAAAAACAATACCTTTATATCAAAATTTTTTGAGTTAGGGCGTTTTCAAAATTTCAAAATTGATTTTGGAACCCTTAGGAGTGACCTACCTCAACCAAAATCTTCGGGGCACAACTAGACCCCAGAAGGAGCCTACATACCAAATTTCATCAAAATCGGTCAATGCTAAGTGGCAAAAGTGCCGCGTACGGCAGACGGACGGCCAAATTTTTATTCGATTTTTGGATTCTACGTACCTTGAAACGTAAACCATCAAATTTTGAGGGGGTGTTAAATTTTTTTTTTTTCTTGGTCGATTCAAAAGGTTCATTATTGAAAATAATAAACCAAAAAGAATAAAGTGAGCCAACGAAGGATACACCAGCAGACTGTTGACTGCTTGCGGGAAGTGTGATGGGGGCAAGTGCGACCAATGCAATGTTGCGTATCTCACTAATCAAGCGAGACAATAGGAATTTCGATAACCAGCAGTGTTTTATTGATAGAAAGAATCCTCAAAATTTTCTTATGGAGTTGATTATTCCAATATTACTCTAGTCTTGGTTAGTCTGAACTTTTTTTTTTGAGAAGATAATTTTATGCGGATTTCAACTATTCTTGTCTGTAGAAGTTTCTAGAGTTTTGATTCGGCGTTCTAGTGTTATTTATTTATGTGAACAACTAAGTATGTCAATTTTCCCTTTAGCATTTTGGTTGAGTTGAAGATTGAAAATTGCTCCTGATAGACACGAGCGTGCCATATATGGCACTTCTGGTGACTGGTGCCATATATGGCAATTGTTCTGGTGACTGGGGTGGGGGTAGAAATTTTTGATTATTTTTCTGGGATACCTCAAAGACCCTAATATTGAGAAAACACAAAAAATTCTATCAAAAACGAGATTTTTGTTTCTTTATTAAGAAATATAAACGAGTTCAATCGAAATGTAACCGATTAGACAATGCTAAATTCTAGAGATCAATATCAACTCGTAGATTCACTTTCGAAACATTAAATTTATCATTTTCAGTTACAACCAACCCAAACAAAAAACATCAACAAATAGCTAAATGACGATCGTCTGAACACAGGCTTACTAATCGTTCATCATACACGTAAGGCATTGAGGTAAGAACTTTTACGCTAATTCTTGGATTTGACTTATCAAGGATCTTAAAAACCCGTCTAGATGTCTAAATCTGAGCTTGATCATACAATAGATACCTACCCAATAAAAGCGGTGTATCAGTGAGGGTACACAGAAATACATCCACCAACAATATCCATTCGATGTCAACACGAACCGCTCGAAGCGAGCGAGCAAATATTTGATCGTCAAACTTGTACTAACTCCAGTGTTTGCTAGAGAGAAGAAGTTTGCGCACTTGAAACTGATCGATTCGCCCTGAGGTAGCAAAGTGCGTTCTGAAAGCGGAAATTCATTTAGCTAAGTGGACACTTCGACTGCGGAGGTTCCGGCATTTTTACTGCTGCCCCCCAGATCCTGCTTCCCTGCAGTTTTATGGGTTTCAAGCTCTTCAGCTGGATTGATGAGTGATCTGAAGTGATTAGAGGTTCACGGTGAAGGATTTCCAGAGTTTATAGGCACAGTACTCGGCTCTACCCACTTTAACAATCTCTTCCGATTCCGAAAGTATTGTGGAACAATTAAATTCCATCAATGAGAATGAAAGTGATTTTATGTTTGTGTGAAGTCGACTCAATCCTGGAAAGTTTACATCGACAGCACTTTCCTACAAAAAATTATTGTTTTATCAATAATTTTTCTAATTGCCTCCGAATCTACCATGGTAACGGGATGATTATTTTCATGTTTCAAGTGATGAGAAAATCTCCAAAACCTTATAAATCTTCAAAATTATTGTACAATTTTACATTTTACATGTACACTTCCTAGTCATGGATACGAGGGAGCTATGTTCCTCATTCTTTAATTTTGACTTGTCGTGACCTCATAGCACTTTTCCCCCTCAAGGGGAGCGATTACCCATCGTTACGTCGCTATTGACCTGATTTTTGAACATATCTGCCAAGAATAAGGGCAGTATAGTTTCCTCAACACAATCACATGGACATACAGTACGTTGATCATAATAGGATCACATATCTTGTATTCTGCCAGTATCATAATAATTAATAAAACCATATTATCTTTTAGGTACATAAATTCTCTAACTTGAAACATCACAGACTTAATACAGTTAGATCTGTTAGGTATTTGGGGGTTGTTCTGGACTATAGGCTAAAATGGGATGATCATGTTAAATATGTTACCAATAAACTGAGGAAAGTTGCATTCATTATGAGCAAAATAAAATTCCTGGGTGATTCTATTAAAAGAGTCGTGTACTATGCCTTGGGGCAGTCTCTTATTCAATTTGGTATTACGATATGGGGTGGTACATTTAAATTTATCTTAGAACCGCTGTTTGTCTTACAGAAAAGATTGCTTAAAATCGGATTTCTTAAACATAGAAGGTACCCCACAATTGATTTATTTAAAGAACTGAAAATCATGAGCCTGGAACAATTGTATACTTTTAATATTGGTAAATACTTACTTAAGAACAAAAATGAGTTCAATGTGAATTTTAGATATTTGAGAAATAAACCGTATAGAATGGAACTTCCCAAAATAAAAAAAGCTTTTACTGGTCGAGGCCCTATTTATCGAATGATAGTGGTTTACAATTGTATCTTCAATAGTATCCATCCTCTATTTGCCAATGAAAACCAATACCCAATGTATAAACTGGTTAATATTTTTAAAGAACAAGTACTAAAAATGGATAACATGATTGTTTCTAGTAATAAGACAAGATACCCAATGTATGCAATCTAGTAAACTAAATAATAGAATCTGGTATTGCAATCGAAGTAGGTACTTGCCCGAATAATTAATTTTAATAATAATAATCTTGTGAGTTGGAACACCGTTACATATTTTTTATTGTATAAGTAATTTGTGGAGGTGATCTCGATATGTCTAGTCTACATACAGGATAACGGGAATGGGAAACAGGCTCATGTATGCCGCCACAAGCAAGGCTTTTAGGCATACATTTACCCTTCAAGATGTAGCTGGTAGAAGAAACCAGATTATTTTGTAACTGGTTTTGAGATTTATACTATATTTATTATATATTATTCATTGTATGATGATGAAGGTAATAAATTTCATTTCATTTTTCATTTCATCAACATCGCGATCGAGCTACAGGTTTTTCTTCATTCAGAAACAACAGCATTATATTCTTTCAGATTTATAATACCTATGTAGGTTTTTCAGATTATTTGTACCGTATTCGTAGTTAGCGCTCCTAGTAGCGAACAGGGAACTACGTACATTGAAATGTACCTACCTATAATAATGATGGCTGTGTAGTGGTGACGTAATGTATTCTACATCTTGTAATGTCTGCTGCCTTGCTCCCAAAAATATAATGTTGTGTCTGAACTGAGTAGTGACCGGATTCTATATTACTTACCCGATATACTACATTATTTTTCAGAATTACCCTCATTGGATTAGGAGAAATTCACAAGCATCGTTTTGGAACCAACTTCCACTTTATTCCCAATTGGAGTAAAATCGGCTGATTTTACAACGTGAAATATCGTGAAGGTCAACCAAATGAGAACGAAGAAGTCCATTAATGCAGCATGAAGTAATGAGCGAATTTTCAAAGAATTTTTTCACACTCTTTAGGGATCGTTTCAAAATGCTCCAAAACGGATTTTAGCGAAGAAATTTTTCGAAAAATTGCATTCTAAAAATGTTGAAGTCATCGCAAGAGCTTCATTCTTTTTGAAAATTCACTAATAAGGCTGTATTCTAACATACTGTATGCACGGGCTACGTTCTGAAGATGTTAGGAGTCCATATTTATGTTCTAATGGTCTCCACGAACTCATAGAGAACCCACACTTCTATTGTTGTTTTTTCGATTTTCAGTATAGCATACCAACATACTGTATGCACAGGGTATGTTGTGAAGATGTTAGGAGTCCATATTTCTTCTCCAAATTGAACCTTACTTACTGTAGTCCATGAATTTTACAAGTTGTATTTTAATTTTATTACTATTAGTTGTATTTAAATTTATTACTATCCATGATCTCTTGCTCTAGATAGAAGATAGATAGATAGATATTTTTTTCGCACTGTTGGTACATATTCGTACATAGTGTAAGTCATATTCGTACATTTATAAGCATAATTTAAGCCTCAACAATCCTTATTATAATTCAATGAATAAGTATTCAACTAATATTAATCAACATCACGGTAGATACAATATCAACAACAGTCGTCATGAGAACAATAAAAAAAAACAAAGAGAAACTTGCTCAACACTGGAAATGAAAGTTCACCCATGTGTTTAATACGACAAATTAATAAAATTATTGACGCTCTCTCTCCTCAGAGGAGTTTTGGTGGCCCTGAAAATCATCGATCCAGGAATTCCCAACAAGTTAGCAGCCTCTCGCCAGTTACATCGATTGTCCATCTCCCTCGTGAGACTCAGAAGTTGAATCTTCTTAGCTTCCACTCTCAAGTTCAAGGTTCTGACAGAGACGTGTGTAACGCGAGAAGCTGATTAGTTGAAGATGAAAGGCGATGGAGCGTGCAGGGGGCCGAACTAACTTACATGACGTTCATTAGATCAATAAAGGAGGGAACGAGTGTTTTTGGAAGACACGTTGCGCCCGGTTTTTCACACAGTCGGCCCTGAGGGAACCGCCTAGATCTCGTCATATTTCTTGTTCTTCTGTTTCTTCCGAGGTTTTTTTTCTCTATCTCTTTGGTGACTTGTGAGAGTGAAGAAATACAAATGTGGTTGTCGCTCTGGCAGCAGTCGCGGGCACGTTATGCCATTCCAGAGACTACCACAACTTCATAATGATGAGTTTCTACGAGGATCTACATCGGATTTAGAACACAGAAAAAGAGCAGATCACAATTCTCTTCAAGAAGGTTCACGAATTCAGAGCAAATGGGTAGTTGGGAAGGAATTATCGGACGTATAGTCAAATAACATAACATACAATTTGTAAACATTATAGCTTCCTCTTTGCCACGGCATTTTACTATATTTAAATTCTCATAGGATTCTCTCGTAGAAACATAAAAATCTATAACTTAACTACAAGTGTAAATCTATATCAGTTATGGATTTGTATGTTCCTATGAGAATTCAAATATCGTAAAATGCCGAGGCGAAAAGGAAGCTACTATGTTTGAAAATGTTATGTTACGTCATTTCAGACTAAGGACCTTCTTGGGTAATTTAATTGATGAGGCGGGATTACAAGGTCAGGTGTAAAATAAGATGCAAATCATATAGTAAATTCGAAATAAAAATTAATAAAGTGAAGTATGAAGGAAGAGTACCCGGTAACAAAGAACCTATGCCATTTATATGAATGGTTCTTCTTGTCTTATAGAAATTGTATATTAAATAGTGATATTTTGAAACTTTGGTAGTATTAATAATAAGAAACGGAAGTGAACAGATTAAGAATAACGTGAATGAGAAATGAAGTGAAATTGCTGGTAAATAATTAATGGATAAGACTTAATACAAGAAAGTGCCGATTTGTTTATTTATTTATTAGGTATTCCATTTTTTGGAAGAAATTTTAACTAAAATTATTTTTATTTTCTCACAGGAGTTGTAAGAACTTCAAATTGTACAACGAAACTTCAAGCAATAAATTACTCTGAATTATCGAACTTTCGGTAAAAGAAAACTGACAACTAAAACATACCTATTCATATCAGAATGGCTTGGTCTTCCTCTGGATCTTTTTAGAGACGTTTAAATTTAGTAGGCAACTCATCTTTTGGATTTTCTAAAGTTCTAAGGCTTTGACTGAAGGACTTTGAATAGGGGCAATTATGGTACTTCTCGTGCAGGTAAGTTACAGGCTGTAACGATTTCTTAATGTAACTTTTCGATAATATTAAAAACCTGGTGTCACAAGATGATCAGTTTCAACACTTACTGGTTCCGCTCAACATCATACTTTGCAAGATCCCAAGGCAACTTCAACATACCTGAAACATTAGAAACCAGACTGTTAGATAATCATAATGGCGTGAGTACTCAAATAATGGTTTATTAACATCGATAGAGTAAACTGCTGTAAATCATCAACTCAGTTGGGTGGACAATACAGCTTCTTCACACAGAATAACATGGTCGTATAGAATATTGTTGTATTATAGTACAACAATGTAATATAATAACATTACTATTATATTTGTAAATTTGTAATACAATACTATAATTCTAGTAGGTACCTACTACCGATGAATTTTCCACTATGAATGATGATTTTCACGATCATGTTGTAGGTTTTCTACATTGATTAACAAGTACCACGACAAAGAAGCAACCAATATCGGAAATTGAGCAGTTCGTTAGACATGTTGAAGAGGAATCTTCCGAAAAACAACGAAACTAATATTGCGTAGGCGAGGGATCTGAGTGCCTAGCCTTCTCCCCAAGACCTTTCAGCGGTCACGAAGGGCCGAGTTCCTCTCATTCTCTTTATAAACTAACCGACCACATCACCTGGTGAACCAGGGCGTAACTATGAGTACCTTTGAGTAATACTTATGGAACAGTTTATACAGGAAATATTTTAGGAATTGGTTTTTCGAAATGAGAGTGGACTATTCGTACGGAAAATGTTGCCCTGATTCCGAATATACTCATGTTCTCATACTTGCGATGCTACTTTTCACGGATTTCCAAATTTGAGTTAAGGTGATTCAATTCTGCGTTTTTTCTGGTATTTTTGCGAAAAGAGCCGTCTCAAGTACGGGGCCGAGGGGTATATTCGGAGTCATCGTAAAAGCATTTATCCAGTTCCAGTATTTTTTCGAGTCGTGGCGAAGGTGAACCCCCCTCCACTTAAAGGGGTGAGACAATAAGTAGGAATGAGCGAAATAACCAGGATAAAAAGTGCTCATCTTCCCCTTGGATGACAGCTGACGACTACCGCGACGCCAGGGACTGCCAGTCGAACAAAAATTCAACCTGAAAAGGTTGTTTTCTCAATTTTTTGACTTATTGTAACGAATTGCATCTCAAGCTTGTAAGTGTCTCTTAGCGTTTACTACTGGGACTGATTAACTAAAGGGAATTTTTTAGTCTTGAGTTTAACCTTTCCGTCGAGACGGATCTGAAGGACTTGGGAGGTTCATAGATATATACTACTATATACGTAGTATTATACGTAGTATATACGTAGTATTATATATAATATATCTATAGGCAGGTATGGTTAGAGGTAATGAGAAAGAATAATGCAGTTATTCGAGGTAGACGCTGGGGGGGGGGGAGGAAGTGAGTCTGGTGGCTGTACGCTGGTGGCTTATTATACTTCATCTCTTGCTCCTTCTCTTCCTCTCATTCTAGGTTTAGAGGGAAAATGAATTCTTCCCAATGTCATTGAAGTATAATCATATATTGGTAACTGACTCCTAATTCGTATTTTGTTCGTAAAAAAGTGGTTTCAATAACTGAAAAGGTTATGATACAATCTTGATACCTAAACCTCCAGATTGTGAGGTCTATTAGTGTTGAGTTGGTATCCGACGAAATGTCGTTAGAAAAGTAGGGTATTTTTGACCCACGAAAGTTGACGAATGGGAAGAGTCGACCGGCGAATCTTTTGCTTCTCCTGGAATACTTAGAATAGGAATTATCACTTTGCAATAAATTAAGAACTCCAATATTTTAGAGGAAAATGCAAAATTATGGAGTCCTTCGCACCCCATCTTCCCCTTTATTGGCACGATAACGATAACTTTTCAGGGGTGGAAGGAAGAGGTGGGAGTCTCTTTTCGGAGACTTCCGGAAGTCGGATCTGAAGGGGGGGGAGGGTCCCAAATGCTCCCGTAGGATCCTTTAACATTACCATAACTCCTAGTTAGGGTTAATTCCTCGGGGTCCCCACACTTTTGCAATCTTACTTCCTTCCTCGTCGCTTCTCGAGCGAAGAGAACCCTTCTCGGGGTTTTCACTACTGAAAATCTTTCGGGAGGAAAAGTTAAACGTCTGTGATGCAAAGGCGTGCCAACTGTTAATTGGAATGGCTTCAGGTGTTAGCTGTAGAACAAAGAGTGTAAATTATTACCCTTGAAGGATTATAGATTTAAAAAAATAGACTAAAAGATTCAAGACGCTGTGGTGGGTCCGGGCTCCGACTCTACAGCGCTGAACCACGTACGAGACTTCTATCTATTTCACTGCTTCCTGTTTGAAACCTATTGTCATGAAGATGAGTTTTCCATGAATCATTATTATTATTATCATTATTATTATTATTGTCTCAGTCAGTGGATAAACGGCATTTTCCCCATTTCTCTGGCAATTATTGGTAAATTTTGATGATTCCTGCGGCGATCTTTTAGTCTTTCAATTCCCTAGATAGATGCACTAATGAATTTCGAAAATTTCAAATTTAGGAACATTTTTCAACTAATTTTTCACTTTTGGAATTGAACAAGTGCATTGGTGCAGAGATTATAAAAATAGGAAGAATGCCACAAGAAACATGAAAATTGGATGGATATTTCCTGAGAAAACTGGAAAAAACTGTTGATGAACACTGAGCAGCTATGAGAAGGCTGGGGGATGGAGGAGGCACTGAAGGTGGTGGGGGGCAACCGAGCGCCGGTTCCTGAGAGATTAGACTAACCCAGAACGAGGAAGGACCGGCAATCGATTGAGACCTAGAGGTGTGTCGGTACAGCTGTACCGGGACTGTGGAACCGAGTATCAACTTGGAACGGTTCCACGCAGTGACAAAAACTCGACCCTTACCGGTCCAGTTCCACGGACCGATAAGATATCTTGAAATGGCTCTGGACCGAGAAGGGATCATTTGGACCGGTAAGGATGAAACCGGACCGATAAGATATCATGGAGAATGGCTCTGGACTGGGAAGGGCTTTGGACCGGTAAGCATGGATCTTGTTCTCAGTTATGTTCCATGTTGTACCTGGAAGCGCCCTTACTACTTCCATGGACTGAGAATATAATAGTATCATGGAATGGCTCTTGAGCGGGAAGTGATTTTCTGGACTGGTTAGCATGGAAGTTGTCTCCAGTATTATTAATTTATTATTGTCATGTTAAGTTCTTAAACTGCAACGTCATTATTCTTTCCTTGAATTGTTAGGTAACTATTATTTATAATAAATTGCCTCCTTTGTAACACTTGTGCAAATTCCTTCCTTTAAGCGAATTTTCAAGGAAAATGATGCTATTGTATTGCAAGTTGAAATCATAAGCATGGAAGAAGCACGATAGGGATTTGACTGCCTGCTTCATCCATTTCATGTGAGTGGGATTTGACCGCCTGTACGGTAATTTGGAACGGTTACATCTTTGTCACTGTAACCGTTGAAACCGTTCCAGGGAAATACCTGGACCTACACACCCCTATTGAGACCCCTCGATGAATGTGAACAGATATTAAGGATGAGTTATTTATAATAATAGACTGTAGGAGTTCCGCATTCAGGCCTGTGGAGGCGTCGCTACTCTCCTAGACTGGGAACGAGCTCGGCAGCTGTCACCATGGAGTAGGTAAGTAATACTTCTTCCATGCTGTCACTTTCCTGCCTTGATCCTGGTAAGTGATCTCTTCACACATTTGATATTTTGCGGTTTCCCTTGACACCCAAAATCCATTCTCATTTCATTTCGGACTGATATACTATTAAAGTAAATCGATTTAAACCACACTCCGATTTGTTATTGAACCATACCAAATTCATATCTATAGGTATTATCATTATTTGATTAATAACTTTAAATTATATTTGAATCATTGGGAGAAATACGAGATGGTTATTCCATCAGAATATTTCCAACGTGTACGAGAATGGATTTTGAGTATCGAGGGAAATTGCAAAATATTAAATGTGTGAAGAGATCACTTACTAATCGAAAGTTCATTGAAAAATCATCGTAACTACCTAATGAGGATAATATTGGTAAATACCGGCGCCCATCAAACGGTCAAAGAAAACACATAACCTTCATTCTGTACCTCAGAGGTCGATTATCGTAAGTGACATTTTGGCGATCTTACAGCAGAGCCAAAAGAAGTTGTGGGCACACCTATTTTGATCCCTATGGCCCATTCTGATGACTTTACAATGCTCAAATTAATTCTGTAGAATCTGTTTATGCCTACCAATACAATAGAATACAAATTACAATAGAAAGAATGCACATACAAAACAAAAATCTCAAAAACGAGAATTTTGGACATACGATAGTTGACCTCTGAGGTACAGCATTATAGCCCAGGCGAATTAGACCAAATATGGGCAAATAGGAGAAATAATTCATAGTAAAGAAATTCCTTCACCAGTGTCTTCCTTTACACTTGGTTAATCATACCTCAAAAGTCCCCTAGGGTGGGGGGTGAGCTCGAGGAGGGGGGGTGAATTTTCTCTCATTTTTTCGACTTCTTTTCGGTTTTTCGCAAATACCTCTAAAAGTAAGCGTTCTATTTTTTGCCGTTACCAGAATTAAAGTACATAAAACTTCCTACAATTGGCATTACTGATATTATGACTGTTCAGGGAACAGTAGATCAGATATTACTACCTAGTGTCCCAGCGAACCTGTGATGACTTTGAAGCAGGGAGTTTTCTCCCAGTTTTTTGTCGACAGGGGAATTGCTGTAGTCACTTGACGTTGTTACCAGGAACAACCGCGATTAACACGCTACAACGTACCAGTGACTGGCACCCCCCCCCCCCACCACTGCCCCCCCACAGCTTGTTACATTGGTCCCAGTTTCAAACTCCCTTGAGGCGTGTAAAGGGGGTTTGCGATACGGGCGATGGGAAGCTGATGGTGGGGGCTTTTATCTCTTCAACAATAATAAAGAGAGGAATATATTCGGAATATCCTGTCATAAAAAAGAGACGCTTTCTTCTTGACATATCGCCTCTCATTTCATGAGCCACAAAAAGGGAAGAACATCTGTCTTTCTAGATCTGACACGAAAATCCTACTTTATCACCAAGAAGGAGTATCGTCCACTAATAAAATCATTCCTTAAATAAAGTGCCGATTAGGAGAAGAGCCTACCAAACGACCAATATACAAAGTTTAGATAATTTTTTATTTCGTCGTAATGTTAACTTTTAACTACAACAACCACAAACCTAGCACCTCATAAATGCTGCTCATTATTATCTAGGTATCTATAATGGTGAACGTTGATTGGGAGAAGGGTCTAACAGATTCATTCCTCTTTTTCCAAGCTTTCACTCAATATATTTCCTTCATCAGGACTCAAGGATGAAACTACTGAGCGAAATCCACACCGACTTCTACAACAAAATTAAAAATCGGATAGTACGTGTTTTTGTGATTTCAGCATAATTTTGGTTTCTTGATGTTTGCTAGTTTTTCAATAGATTTCTGAGTCTAAATGATAGGCTCCGTCACTTCTTCAACATTTTATTGTAGTCGTCGGTGTGGATTTCGCACAGTAGTTTCATCCTTGAGCCCTGATGGAGGTAAATATATTGACCGGAAGCTCGGCAATAGAGGAGTGAGTCTGTTTCACCCTTGGTCCGTTCAATTTTGACCGTTGAAGTCTGGTGGGTCGATATTCGTAGTTTCCATTGTATATATTATAAGTACTCGACTTTTGGCAACTCAGTTTGAACTTTTGGCAAATCCCTTATGTTTCTGCAACAACTGAAGTCCCTTGTCCTAACATGTTCAATAAATGTTTTTCTCTATAAAAAAAATTATAAGTATGTTCATCCATTCAGACCAACCTGGAGGGACACATTTATTTTTTTATTTAGACAATTTACAATTTATTAACAAGGATGAAGCTAACGGATGGGCACAGAATTATTAGTTTTGTCGTATCACACAGATTAAGATGCTACACGTAAATCACACCATTTAAATCTACATAACGTTTCACTTTTATTCATGTACCTAACACAGTCAGAATTAGTGAAGATGGATGATGTTGACCAGCTGTCCAACCCAGCAACTGATAGTCCAACTGATGGCAATGAATCCCTGATTACTAATGGAGATATATGTCAAGTTCTGAGAATAAAATTGTTCAAAAAATTCCGAAACGCAAAATTCGAGTAAAAACTGTCATTTTGGAAGACAGATACAACTCATCCAGATAATAAGGGAGGAATATTGAATCAGAAACATATCAGGGGGATATTCACGATTCGGTAAGAAAACAATCGCTTGCATTTTCCATGAGAATCTCGGTTTCAGTGATTTGAAAGGTTTCCCCAACCCTCGCTGACACTTGGATTCTTTATTACCTGTAAAAAGGGATTCGATCGAAGTTGGAGGGGGAAAAGGTAATTTTTAAGGGCTCCGGAAACGTCTTGTGCGCCAAATGGCTTCTGCACCCTCCGGGTTTCACGTCTTCGACGTTTCGCCCAGAGAAAACTTAGTGACTGCATCAGAAATGCACCCCTTCAGAGCGGATAATACATGGAACGCGCCTTGCCGAGCTAACCACACAACTTTTAATTTACCCTCGGATATTAATCACATCGGTTTGAGCTACGGGCGCCTGTTATTGGCTCTGAGCCGATGGTAAGGTAGAGAAGTGAGGTGGATAAGGTAGTGACTTTCCTTTAGGGAGCGCTACCCTCTGATATACGGCTGTCCTTCCCCTCACCTTCGCTAATTGCTTTAGGGGGGTTCTCAAGGTAATGAATGCACCTTTATCCCCCTTCGGTCTGGCATTTCGGCTCAACAGATTCGAGGGAGGAGCGTTGTGGAGAAGTTTTTCGTTCAATTTAATTGAAATTCCTGAATGCTTAATGAATCGTGGAGAGAGTGGTGAGAGATGAGCCAGCATCCACAGTCTGAGATGATCGGGGTGAAGCGGGATTCATTTTGTAGTCGATCAAGTGACCATCATGAAGAGCCTTCTGGTAGCTTTAACCTTATTTGCTAGTGATACGCTCGGGAGGCGCAAGTCGTCATTCAGAGGGACCCCTTCTCTCACTGGTTACAGTGGACCCCCCCCCCCCACCCATTGTGAGTTCCTGTGGAGGGATGTCCTGTTGCTGGCAATTGTTTCATTGTTCTATAGTCAATTTACTTGTAAAATAGTGGATATTAGAATAAATTATTTGGTTCAGTAGAATTCGTGTTGTGAAAAATTACTGTGATGTAGTAATAAATTGATGTGAATTGAACGACCTTACGTTATTGATGGCATGAATGGAAAAAACGCTGCAAATCATTGCTCAAAGGTTTATTATTTTCTGTATAGATCACCCTTCTGTATAGATCACTGGTTCTCCATCAATAGCACCTACCACCATCTGTATTCTCCATTGACCCGCCCTCTCAAATTTCAGCTTCCTGCGTTCAACAGGAGAGGAAATGGCCTTGGAGCTCACTCAACTGATCAGTTACCACTCAGGCGCCTTCAGCAATCTCCATTGACCCTGCCTCTCAAATTTCAGGTTCCTGCGTCCAACAGGAAAGGAAATGGCCTTGGAGCTCACTCAGCTGATCAGTTACCACTCAGGCGCCTTCAGCAATCTCCATTGACCCTGCCTCTCAAATTTCAGGTTCCTGCGTTCAACAGGAGAGAAAATGGCCTTGGAGCTCACTCAGCTGATCAGTGACCACTCAGGCACCTTCAGCAATCTCAATTGACCAGCCCTCTCAAATTTCAGATTCCTGCGTTCAACAGGAGAGGAAATGGCCTTGGAGCTCACTCAGCTGATCAGTTACCACTCAGGCGCCTTCAGCAATCTCCATTGACCCTGCCTCTCAAATTTCAGGTTCCTGCGTTCAACAGGAGAGAAAATGGCCTTGGAGCTCACTCAGCTGATCAGTGACCACTCAGGCACCTTCAGCAATCTCAATTGACCAGCCCTCTCAAATTTCAGCTTCCTGCGTTCAACAGGAGAGGAAATGGCCTTGGAGCTCACTCAGCTGATCAGTGACCACTCGGGCGCCTTCAGCATTCTCAATTGACCCGCCCTCTCAAATTTCAGGTTCCTGCGTTCAACAGGAGAGGAAATGGCCTTGGAGCTCACTCAGCTGATCAGTGACCACTCAGGCGCCTTCAGTATTCTCCATTGACTTTTGATTATGGAAATTTGATTACTGGTTACGCAGAAGGCAAAACTGTATACAAATCGAAGAAATGAACAGCGATCACATTTTAGTCAGAAAAAATTTCAACGGAGATTAGACCTCTTTTGCGATTCACACTCATGATTCTGTTTTATCGAAGGAAAACCTTCAAGTACTCGTAGGGACTGAACGGTTTGCTCTACAGAGCTCCGGGTGGTCTCAAAAATTTTTTAAAATTCAGTACTATTTAAAATTAGTGAAAAAACGATACCTTTATTTCGAGAGTTTTCGAGCTAGGGCACTCTTGAAAATTTCAACCCTTAATTTTCACCCCTTAGAAGTGACCTACATCAACCAAAAGCTTCGCGGCACAACTAGACCCCAAATGGAGCCCATATACCAAATTTCATCGAAATCGGTCCATGGTAACTAAGAAAAGTGCCGCGTACGGCGTACGGCGTACGGCGGACGGACGGAAATTTTTTTATTCGATTTTCGGATTCTACGTACCTTGAAACGTAAAACATCAAATTTTGAGGGGGGGTTAAAATTTTTTTTTTCTTGCTCGATTCCAAAGGCTTATTATTGAAAATAATAAACCAAAACGCTGCAAGTTATTACACAATGGTTTATTATTTTTCTACATTGATCACTCGTCTGCAAAGCCACCAACCATCCAACATGAAGAAAAACATCGATCGCATTTCGGTGAGCTATAATTTGAACGGAGATTAGGCCTCTTTTGCGATTCACACTCGTGTTTCTGATTTATCGTACGTCCAACCCTTAAATTCTCGCAGGGAGCGGTTCGTCCTACAGGGCTCCGCGTGGTCTCAAAAAATTCTAAAAATTCTATAAATCTTAAATTGAAGGAAAAAAAATACCTTTTTACAAAATTTTTTGAGTTAGGGCGTTTTCAAAATTTCAAGATTCATTTTTTGACCCTTAGAAGTGACTTACATCAACCAAAATCTTCGGGGCACAACTAGACCCCGAATGGAGCCTACATACCAAATTTCATCAAAATCGGTCAATGATAAGTGGCAAAAGTGCCGCGTACGGCGGACGGACGGCCAAATTTTTATTCGATTTTTGGATTCTACGTACCTTGAAACGTAAACCAACAAATTTTGAAGGGGTGTTAAAAAATTTGTTTTCTTGGTCGATTCCAAAGGTTCATTATTTAAAATATAAACCAAACGCTGCAAATTATTACACAATGGTTTATTATTTTTCTATATAGATCACTCGTCTACAAAATCACCAACCGTCCAATATGAAGAAAAAAAAAAAAAAAAAATCACCAACCATTGATTGCATTTTGGTCAGCTCTAATTTGAACGGAGATTAGGCCTCTTTTGCGATTCACACTCGTGATTTGATTTATATATATATATATTTCAATATAAACCCTTAAATTTTCGTAGGGAGCGAACGGTTTGTCCTACAGAGCTCCGCGTGGTCTCAAAAAATTCTAAAAATTCTATAGAATCTTAAATTGAAGGAAAAACAATACCTTTGTATCAAAATTTTTTGAGTTAGGGCGTTTTCAAAATTTCAAAATTGATTTTGGAACCCTTAGAAGTGACCTAGATCAACCAAAAGCTTCGGGCACAACTAGACCCCAAATGGAGCCTACATGCCAAATTTCATCAAAATCGGTCAATGCTAAGTGGCAAAAGTGCCGCGTACGGCGTACGGCGGACGGACGGCCAAATTTTTATTCGATTTTTGGATTCTACGTACCTTGAAACGTAAACCATCAAGTTTTGAGGGGGTGTTAAAATTTTTTTTTCCTTGGTCGATTCCAAAGGTTCATTATTGAAAATAATAAACCAAAATTAATGCTAAGATCAGTCGGTAAGTTTGCAAGAGAAAATATTGCTAAATAACAAAGACAATGAAAACAAGCGTTTCCGTGTTGTATCGTGTCGAGATGACTGAAAACTGAGTAAATATCGCCGAGAAATAAGATGACAAATCAAGGCTCCAACTCCAGAATGTCAACACTGGTGGTGGTCGGAGTAACTGATAGACTGCCGAGCTTCGGATTTCTCGGCGGGGAGGTGACATTTTGCTGCCGAACGAAGGTCGTCGGTCACCCGGCAACTCTCAGATAGCGAAAATGACATTTAGCGAACGACGTGGCGAAAGAAGGGGGAAACTTCAGTCACAATCGACGACACAAAAATCCAGCTTGCAAACGACTGTTTCGAGTTCTCGTCAACAGATGGAGCTGGTTTCTATCGAGGGCTGATTTGTTGAATACCTATAAGTAGGTGTGCCTATAGGTATACTCTAAGTATACTCTCAATATCTATACTTCTGAACGCTGTAGGTGCAGCTCACAGTAACGCTCTTCATCTGAAAGTGAAAAAATAAGCAGAGCACCTGATATACCCTCGAAGTGTTTCTATCTACGTGGTTTATAATGATGTAATTCCAGAAATATTCCAGCCTTATTCTCAGCTTCAATATTAGTCAAGTTCACTGATTTAGTTAAATATTGTGTTAGGACTGGCTAGAGGCTGTAATTTACGTTACGATTTGTTGAGTTATGTGTTGAACGACATAGGTGTTGTGTATACCAGAAACTAATATCTTTACCATAATTCCACGGTTACCTGGTTTTGAGTAGACCAGAAATAAATTTTTTTGAATTTTCCAAACCTCTCAACCTCAACCACATCCCCTTCAATTTTAAGGTCAGATAAACAAATCAGCCAAATTCAGTCAGTTAGATCGACATAAGTAAATTTCTGAAATAAATAGCTCCATTCCAGATTTTACAGTAACAAATACACAACAGTGGTGACCCCCAACGTGAGTTGAATTCAGATTCACAGAAGGTTGCCTGTCCAAATACTCAACAGGCTTTACAGCTGATGATAGCAGCAGTTGAAGGTTTCGTTTTCTGACTGAGCCTCTTTGAATTTACACCAGCTATCAGCACCGTCAAGACAAGTCTTCCGTCGACAAAATATGTAGAAAAGAAGCCCAGATTACGTTTTCATTTCATGCGCTTGTTCTTTTGGCTTATTATTTTCAATAGTGGAATTGGAATCGACAAAGATAAAAAATTTTTTAACATCCCCTCAAAATTTGATGGTTTACGTTTCAAGGTACGTAGAATCCAAAGATTGAATAAAAATTTGGCCGTCCATCCGCCGTTCGCGGCACTTTACCCACTTAGCATTGACCGATTTTGATGAAATTTGGTATTTAGGCTCCATTTGGGGTCTAGTTGTGCCCCGAAGATTTTGGTTGATGTAGGTAACTTCTAAGGGTACCAAAATGAATTTTGAAACTTTGAAAACGCCCTAACTCAAAAAATTTTGATATAAAGGTATTGTTTTTTCATCAATTTAAGATTTTATATAATTTTTTGAGACCACGCGGAGCCCTGTAGGACAAACCGTTCGCTCCCTACGAGAATTAAAGGGTCGGGTGTACGATAAGTCAGAAACACGAGTGTCAATCGCAAAAGAGGCCTAATCTCCGTTCAAATTTTAGCTGACCGAAATGCGATCGATGTTTTTCTTCATTTTGGATGGTTGGTGGCTTTGCAGACGAGTGATCTATATAGAAAAATAATAAACCATTGTGTAATAATTTGCAGCGTTTTTTAAATAATCTCGATGGAAGGTGATGAAATTCGAAGCATTTATTCTTCAAATTAGTCGGTATAAATAATAATTGTACTCATTGGTTCGCCTAAAATATACCACGAGCTACATAACAGTGTTAAAATATAATCAAATAGCTATTTTGGTAGTTTATATTCTAATGAGAACGTGTACACGATATTCGAGAACGTTATCAGAGAACAATCACTGTCGACTGGTCATTCCTGTTGACCTCGTCAAACGACAAATTCCGAATGTTCTTATCTTGACCTCGTCCACGAATATTTTCAGGCAAGTACCATATCGCTCTTGTTTCTATCTCACAATCAGTTCGCGGTAGTTGTATTCTTTGTTTTTTCTATTCTCCGCCAATTCACCAGGAAGTCCTTGCTAGATAAACGTCCCCAACCGCTCGTAGATTCTAATAAGAACGTACACAAGTTTGATTGTTCCAGTTTCCTTTCGCAAGAGCGTACGATATATCCTGTGCTGCGACTGGTGACGGTGACAATGAAAATATTCATATCGGCTGTCGTTCTGATCCAGCTAGTTGGGTTGTTTCTGACAGTGGAAGGTGACCCGAGCCTGATAGCATCCGAGGACGCCAAACCACGCATGAGGCCGGTTTTTCACCTCACCAAAAGGCCAACACTCGTCTCTTCAGAAACCCCTCAGGAATCGACTCCACCTCCACCACCCAACAGTTTGTCCTTCGTGGTTGAAAAATTCCGAAAGTCTTCGATGTTTTTCCCAATTGTCGTGGCTGTGGGTACTTTGGCGTGTGCGAGTGTTCTGGTGTTAATTTACTACACATACAAGCAACGTTCCACTGCGCATCCTCGCTACACCGCAGAGCTGATCAAGGCCGGTCCACCACAATTAGTATGAAACAATTTTTGTGTCTGAACAAAGCATTTAATTATATTTCATGTCAAAATGTCAAAAATATAAATATCAACTTTACCCACTAATGTTGTTTGTATGAATAGTTACCTACGTCCCAAACGATTTTGCAAAAGATAATGTTCAACTGGTGGATTACAAAAAAATATAAAATTGCCGTGACATCTTCGCTAATAAACGCTGCAAATTATTACACGATTCATTTTTGCTTCCGAGTCTACCAAGGTAGCGGAAGCTTTGTTTTCACTTTTCAAGGTTGGAAATAAATTTCTTCAAAATCGAAATTTCCACTGGCGTTTTACGTGTCAGACCTTTCTGAACAATTTTGGTTCCGTGTCTGTCTGTGGGCCTGTCATGAAATCCTTGTAACCCGCATATCTATACGAAGTTATTGTACGATTTCGATGAAATTTTCAGGGATAAGATATCAGTTAGGACAATTTAGGAAGGTTGAAATGCTTTCTTCTACACCTTTTAGGTGAGTTCAGAAAAAATGTGATAATTTTTTCATCTGGTATCAATAAAGGTCTACGTAAGTTTTTCAGGAAATCTGCAAATGTAGTAATTGCTTATTCGAATAAGAAACTTATACATTAAACTTTAATGAATCCAGTTCGAGATTCGGACCTTTTTCGAGAGAGGAGAATTTAATTACAGGAACGATTAGCGGCAGGTAGGTATAAATTGCAATTAGTTGGAAAAGCCTCTCGCTCGAAAGGCTGTAGACCTTAGTCTTTTAATGGAGTGTTCAAAACTTGGGCCAACTTTTGAATCGACTTAGCGCGAGCTCTGTAGGTGGGATTCATTCGGGAAGTGGGTCGAGGGAGATTTTCGCTTGAAGAAGTTTTTCTTTGGGGCGATTAGAAACTTCGACAACCAAATTATTCTCGTACCTCCTTTTAGTGTAAATGCAAGTCCAATAGAGAAAAAGTGGAAAAAATATCCCTTTGTACAAGATGGAGAGATGAAGTGGGAATTCTTCGTGACGAAAAAGGTGAAAGAGGATCCCAATTATTCTTTTAGTTTCCTGACAGGATTAACTCCATAAAAGTAACGTTGGGTTCAACTTTAAGAAGGATGAAGCCGTCGCAGTACAATGCCTGGCGTTTCAATACAAAGCCTTGCGCGCTATGACTCCACAGGCTCTTTAGCTCCGGTTCGCGGTGCTCAGCCTGTTCCACACGTGTCGTGGATCTTCGGACACGTGCGAGTACGCGTGGTATCGCAGCTCCACAGCGTGTTTACTCAGAGCTTAAATTCCTCCATCGTCATCCGATACAATCGCGATTAGTTCAGCCTTCGTCTGAACGAGCGACTCAAAATTGACGTCAGCAGAGAAACGAATTCATTTGGAAATGTGATCATTAGTAGATCAACTCTGTACTGCAGATGACTTTATTAAATTGTGCACAATTCTAATGATCATAATATAGGTAATTCATACTTATTTATTTGATATTATTCTTGTTAGTATACAATAATAATATAACATCTATTGTAAGGAAGATGATTCAAACATATCCCATAACCGATTGGACGGGGAACACGCATAAACTGTTGATAAAAGTGGAGGTTTTTGTTTTTTGAAGGTATTTTTGAGTCTCTAATTCTCTTTATTTCAAAAATTCCTCCCTTTGAAGGCCTCCTAACGAAAATAAAGTCACGCCACACAAATGACTTCTCAATACTGGGAGATGTAGTGAATTTTAGGAAATATTCTCACCTCATTCAGCTGAATCTGTTTTACTGGTGACGTAATCTGATAGTCGGTTCTTGTTCTTAAAATTCAAGAGCAAGTTATTCGGTTCGTTTTACAGCTTACAACCAATCGCGAACCTCTACTACATTCATTGGACTGGACTTTAAATCTAATCCAATTAAAGAAGTATGTACAGAGCAAATTTAGACGTGGTTCAAACAAAAGTGAATTTAATAATTTAGTCTGAAGGGGTTTAATAATCAACCAGACGCCAAACACAGCTTGAACATTATTGATTCTATGTATATTTATCTGAGGTCAGTTTCTATCCACCATCATCAATAAGAACCACACTACCGAGCTGATCAGGTATAGGTCAAATGCTGAGGGGAGTGAGCGGTTGCCTCCGTGATCAATGCTGAGTTTTTATTGGTTTCATCATGATTGATCAGTTTCAACAAAATAACCGAAATATTACCGATCGTGTTGATGTTTGTCGAATAAAAAATCACCAACATGGTTTGATAACGATGTTTCTTATTCGAGAGCTCGTCGAAGGTAGGTACTCACTGACGTAAAATATCTTCACTGTAACTTTTGACGATCTTGATCTCAATTGACAAAATTTGGAATCATTATGATATAATTGAGAATAGAACCAAAAGAAAAAACTTGGTCACTCAGACCGTAAATTGTGTTCATAACTTACCTTTAAAAAATCCATTCATGCTGCATTTTTCCACTGACCGAATTTTCAAAAACTTCTTGAAGCAATGGTTAAGAAAATTTAAATGATATCTTTACGAGAGAGTAGTCCATTTTCGGACTGTTTTTTTTTTTGTATTTTTTAGGCTGCAATCTCGAAATTTTACGCTGATTCCAAATATACGACTCATTGATATGGTTAGAACAATAATTTCCACAAAAAACCCAGAACACGTTTTTCGGCGCTATTTTTTGGACTTTGGGCACCTTAGAGTGGTGATATTTCGATTTCAATCTGCGTCTAAATGTCGAAAAAAGTTTTTGGAAAATGCACAGTCTGCCTGGGATTGGGAGTCTTGGAACCTATATCCTAGCGAGTGGTAATAATCATCAATCTTTCGATCAATTATTGAGATTGAGACCTGGAGGCCGACTCGATCTCATCACCCACCGGTGAGCACTCCCTGACTGCTGTAGAAATCATTTTTGTCGATGCTGGCATCTTCTTCAGAACTTAAACTCCAAAGCAGTCATTGAAAGACACTGCCCTGCCATGTGAAGTTTCACAGTCTTGGTTGACTCTGGTTGAGAGAAGAACTATGATTATTCATTTTCAAGCTGACATGTGCCGCCTTTCCTAAATAAAAATTATTTTTTCTCATTTAAACACATGTGAAAAAGTGATGGTGCAACAGGGCAGAGCTGGTGAGCCAGTTTAATTGGTGGTGCACCTGGTGCTCATCTCCTACCTTTGAAGGCACAAGAACTCGTTTGAGTAAACACATTACAAGCAAGCTGAGGAACTTCTCGTGTTGTCCGCAAAACCAAGCTGGTAAATTGTTTATTTGAATGACATTCATTATCTTTAAATGTGTTCAAATGTTCATTCAATAAACGTATTTCTTATCTTCTTCTTCTTCTTCACCAGTGAAAAAGTGTTAATACTTCATGTTAAACTTCAGGAAACTTTCAGGAAACTTTTAGAATGCTCCAAAACGGATTGTTTTTCAAAAATGTTCATCCTGAAAATTTCGAGACCATTGCAATAGCTTTTTTTTTGTTAAATATTCGCTGAAAGAAGGACTTTTTGAAGAGCTTTTAAAACATTAATTGCCTCGAATGATCGTTCCAACGCATTTTGCATTCCTAATCAACATTGGAATTCATGCGTCACATGTAGCGAGGAAAACACGCCTTTTTACACTGGAATATCAATGAATAGGACGTGACGTAAAAGTTAACGCGAACGGCGGGCTGAAAAGGAACAAATAATATTTATGCACATCGCAAATCCGAGAGGGCGTCCGAAGTTTTTGGGTGGTATTTTTTTTAATGCATATTCATATAAAAAGCTGTGGGAGGCAAGAAACGGTCTCCCCTACTTCGATATTTTCCCCCTTTAAAAAAAAGAGGAATTTTGGTCAAAACGGGATGGCGGTGGGAGAGGGGGGGAGAGAGAACGTCATTAACAGCAGTTGTTCCGTTTTCAGGGAAAGAGAGATAGAACTGGCCATTTGGGAGTTGGACGGTCTGTGGCGTAGTGTGTGTGGCCTGCTCGTAGTGGGCGTGCAGTTGGAGACTACGTGGTCTCCCGTTCTGCGGTTGACTGATGACCGGGAATGTCAGTAAGTTGAAATCGGTTAGAACCAACTTGAAAACGGCTCTCTTCGTTCTAGTGGGAAATCGTTGTTGACGTAGTCTCTCTCGCGATAATTCGCACAAAGCGCTCGGCCCCTCGGGATACTTGTTATCGAAGTTCAAAAGCATTATAGTTCAGAGTTTTTCAGATAATTGTGTCCATATTTGGGTTGTCATGTCCATTTCTCAAATATAATGTACTTCTCTCGTATCTTCGAAAACAAATGTATTTCATAAACCGAATTGGTGGTTTCCTTTACTGCTGTAATAGTTTCAATAATGAACCTTCATAACTAGGCAAGAAATGTATTTACAGGATAGGGACTTTTTATGCCAATTTGCATAAAATTGGGAAGTATTTGCCCCAACATGTTTGAACTGCCAGAACAAAGATGACAAAGATGTGCACCACACCTTCTTCAAATGCACCAAATGGGCGCCTGAAAGAGACCAGCTGGTGGCAGACCTGGAGTTGGCTCCAATGAGTTCAACACAGGAGGCTGTTGTCAGCAGGATGCTGGAAGGTGAAAGGAGCTGGACTGCTGTGGCAAAGTACACAGGTAGAGGAGGGAGCATCTGGTCCGCCTCCTCACCCAGAACTGATAATGGCCCAGGACTCAGCCCAAAGTAATGTGTTAAACGGTTCCGGGCTGAGTTCCAACGTGGGAGAAAAAGAGGCGTTTTTTTAGTGGGTTTGAATCCCACATAACCTGAAGATGCGGATCCTTCCAGGTATCTTACGAGATCCAACTCCACCTATGGATCTTGAAGATTTTCTCACCTGCCTGCCGAAAAAAAAAAAAAAAAAATTATCAGTGAATTCCAACCCAAAATTTGATTTTTAGATGTTTCAAGGTAAGTCAAATCTGAAAAAAAAGTGTCTGCCATTAGCCGTATATCTCAAAACATTGAATTAAATTGATCAAATCCAGTTGGTGAGTTCCAAAGTATTTGTATCCCAAAGGCTTTGGTTAGCCTCAATTCTAAGGGGTGAGAAATAGGGGTGACATTTTGAAAACGCCCATGTCTCATGTCCATATAAATATGTACTCATATTGAGATTTTCACTCCTCTAAATTTGTATTTTCGCGGCAAATCGATCGGTAAGGTCAATTTGACGATTGGCAGCATTAAAACAGCTGCAATAGCGAAAGAGCAATACTACGTATGAAGTGTGTTATCAACATGTTTTATGGCGGCCATTTTCCATAAAACATTTAACCGCTGCTACCATAGTAAATTATTCGTGGACAGTCCTCACAGGATTTCTACAGCATAAAGCAAAAATCACAAAATCAACACAACACTGGAACATGCCAGCTTACAAACACTGTAACAATTTATTTTTGTCACATTCACATTAAAATCATAATAACGAAACTCAACTGTTTTTAACCCTCAAAGGGCAGATTGGGGCACGGATTAGACCAGGGCAGTTTGTTTTCCCAGAAAATCGAGGGTTCCCTCGATTCTCCTTTCAAACCCCTTCTGATAGGAAAATCGTAAGTTTAGGGCCCTCATTCAATGTCTTGTTTTAAGCGTTTGAAAAAATTAAAAATCTTGATCCGGCCTACGCTCAGAAGCACATTAAAATACTGTTCGAAGTAAATGATTTACAATGGTTTGTATTTTTGGTTTGTTCCAATCGGATTCACTCAGGCGGTCGCCGTTCCTTCCTCGTTCCGGGTTAGTCTAATCTCTTACGAAGAGGCGCAGTCCCCCCCCCCCTCACCAGTACCTCCCCCATCCCCCAGCCTTCTCAAAGCTGGTCAGTTTTCATCAACAGTTTTTCCCAGTTTCCTCAGGAAATAATCATCCAATTTTCATATTTCTTGTGGATTTTCTTATTTTTATAATATTTACGTCCAAGAAATTATGAAATGCACTTTCAAAAGTAAAATGATAAATTTGAACATTGAATACAACATTACAGTGTTTTTAAGCGGCCATGTTCTAGAGCAGTGTTGATTTTGTGATTTTCCCTTTCTTTCGAAGAAATTCTTGTTGTGATATGCAAAGTAGGTAGGTGATCCTCAATAGATTCTCTGACAAGGAGAACCACCAACATTCCCACCAACTTGCTCCCTCTCTCTATTTTAATTTTCGTTTTCAACAGAGTCACTTTAATTTGTCACCGCAGTTTTCCTTTTGCTGCCCAGATTACTCGAACTCTGAGAGGGCTGCGCACCAATCATACATAGCGGTTGAGTCCTCATGATTTGGAGAGCGATTGTGATGAGAGATCTCCGTCGTGCCTAGGACGCTGTCGTAGAAGGAAACAGATGCTAGAAAACCCAGTCTTTGTGTCTCCCGCGACCTTCCATTCCTCCAGGTGTGGCCGTTCGTTTGTCTAGCAGCAGGACTGTCATTGTCCCCCCTCCAGTTATTGTACCTTCCTCACCAGTCCTCGTACCCTCGCCGCTATTTGCACTGTTTTCATTTCCGCAAGAGGCGCAGATGCGTTGATTCTGCGGCCTCGGGATGACAGAGTAACGACTCTACCCATTCAGACGGGAACCTTCGGTTGATTGCAACTCTCCGGCCAGCAACGCGTTCCGTTTCATTTACCGCAATCTGAGGCCTGGCCCGAATTAGGCCCGTCACTTCCAGTTTTCGCCATTCAACCTCGGCGAATGAGTGAAGGCTCGGAAACAACGACGTGATTCGAAGATGTACGGTCAGTGGTTCAGGCACGATGAAAACAAGACATCAAAACACTTGAAGGTTGCTTGTTTCTACCAGCCAGAACCAGTGGGATATCAACGAATACTGTAACAACTCAATTTATGGTCAATTTGAGTTTTACGGTAAATAGATACATTGATAGATAACTTCATTTATTTGGCACCATTTTGTACAATTTTTACAGGAAGAAAAGTGCATGGAGGGATGAAATTTGCTCCGATTTCCAACCCGACTTTAGGCTTGGCCCGTGTTGTAGAGTAGGATCTTAGCAAAATCGCTCCCTCTCGGTAAATAAATTGATGTAAGCTATGTTATTTTACATAAATTGATGAATACATATAATTTGATACATGTAAATGATGAATATTTACCATTACATGAATTTAATTGATCAGACTAAAAGATAGACGTTATTCTACCCTTAATATCCTGAGGTATCGCTTTGGAAGTTCAATTTTTACCAGCAACAGTTTGTCCACTTTTAAACTAATACTGATAGCCGTTGGCCCTCTTGATACTCCAACTATCGATTGTGTAAGAAAACGTGATAATAAAAACATAAAAACTAAAAAACATATTGTTTAGTAATGCATGCATTCCAGGGGACGTCCCATTGGGTAAGTATTGGATCAGGTTAACCAGTTGTTGAGCGATAAGACAGTTTCTCTCGATGTAATTTATTTATTACTTTAGGGAAGAAATAGTGACACCCCCACCCCCCCCCATCCCCACCTCCATTATTAACCATAACACTAGCGGCATGATAGCCTCGAATCTGAAGAGCATTTTAAAATCCATGATCTACGACACCCAACTTGCGAATTCGAGTTCACCCCCCCCCCCCCCACCGCCAATGGTGCCAGTCTGGCACCAAAACGGAAATACGTCGTAACATTGAACTTTCATCTATTAGGTTTAGTAGGTAGTCCGTCAAATGTCACATCCGTATTCAAGGTGAAACACCAAAAAACCCAAGAAATTTGAGGTTTATGGTGCCCTGGCACCATGGTGGCACCACATTTATTTCCATGGTGGTACAGAAAGTAATTCATGCAAATCCTAAGGTATAATGAGAATTTTCCCTCAATTTCAAAGCTTGGATACAATTAGTAAGCAGTAAAGGAACCGAAATATTGAAAAATTGGATATTTTGTGAATATTATCCCCCCACCCATCCCCTCCTCTTGCAAATTTGGTACTCTGGTGAAATCATGTACAACTCGGAAGTTATTTTAGTCAAACAAAAAAATAAACACACAAATCGGTTGGAAATTGAGGCCTGGGCAGAGTTTATAAGATTATGCCCGCAAACGCACGTTTTTTAAGCATTAACCCCCCCTTTCCCCCCTTAAAAGGCGAAATTCGAAATTCCGGCGCCGTAGTGCACAACTAGATAGTTTTCCGCGTCGAAGAAAAAAAGAACCACGAAAATCGGTTGAGAACTAAGGCCTGGGCAGAGTACACAAGATTATGCCCAAAAACGCACGTTTTTTGAGCATTAACCCCCCCTTTCCCCCCTTAAAAGGCAAAATTCGAAATTCCGGCGACGTAGTGCACAACTAAATAGTTTTCCGCGTCGAACAAAAAAAGAACCAGGAAAATCGGTTGAGAACTAAGGCCTGGACAGAGTACACAAGATTTTGTTACACACACACATACACACACACATACACACATACACACACACACACACAGACATACACCTATGGTTTTTTTCGCGGATTAGGATTCAGAATGGTCTAAAACGGATTACTGTGTGGTTATTTTTTTTTTCTGTTGAGTGTTGTCCTCCTTCACCCCAGATCGATCGCATAAGGACGCCCAAGTCTTACTGTGGGACGTCCTAAAAATCATAATAATAATAATTGTAGAGTTGACAGAAAAATAGGGCCTTTGAGGTACCTCCTACCCTCATATTCACCTTGTAGGCTGTTAGTTGAACTTCCTCGTCAGAGATGGCGCCACCGTCTAAGGCAGCACGGATCCCTCTATGAAGTGAACCTTCTCCGCCTTCTTACTTGGTTTTGTACTTTTGAGAAATAAATTACCCCAACATCCAACCGAAGATTTTCCAAGCTTCCTTCTTCTACTCAAACAAAATGGGGTTTAAAGACAGATTCTGCTGACACAGATAGCGCTAGTGTGGCCTTTTATTAGAAAGATCATTCTTGAGCTGACAGACTGTATTAAGGCTTTTGTAATAAGATTTGTAATAAACCATCTAAATTTAATTCAAAAATCAAAAAAAAAACAACTTTTTTGAACAAGTGGGAAATTAAGGATTAATAATCTCTATACTTATGTTATGTCGGCGTGTCGTTGTGTGAAGGCGATGGTCTTCACGTCGGCTTGTCGATTTCTATTGGTCCCTACTCAACGAAGGTGAAGGATGGGACAACACTTTCTACCCGGCGCGTTTCCGCCTACCGCATGCAGGAGTGCTTTAGGATTTCAGCTCAGCCCCGATCCTTGGTGCGATTGCTCGCCGACCAGAGGGAGGTTGTACATTTACCTAGGCCTAGTTGGGGCAGGCAACTCCTAGGCGAATAAAATAATCAAGTTGATTGAAGACGAATGCATGAAGGTGAAGCCCTGAGTCCTCCTTTTATACTACTTTAACAAGGTAAAGGGAGAGTGGAGGAAGGTGACGTCAAATGACGTGTTTGTCCCCCGTACCTCACACTACCTATCTGGCACGATGAGTCACTCAGGGTTTCCCTTGTGTCCTTTATTGGAGAACTAACATATACGAGTAAATGAGTCGTTACAACCTGTATGATGGAGATGGGATAACTCTTATGCCATTCTCCAGTATTTCCTCTTCTTCCAGTTGGTTGTCAGGATCATAAATCATTCGTATATAAAGAAACAACTGTATTCTAAAATAACTTGGCTCAAAACGGATTATAAATCGATTACAAGCTCTAGATAGTACAAGACCGCCGAAACTCCCCTTGCGGTCAGTTAACTGGCTCGTCCTGAACCTGACTGGCAATAGGGTGTGCGCCTGTGTTAGAAAAGCTGTTTATTGTTATTTTTAATCTAAGGTAGACCTCATTCTGAGAATTTTGGTACCAACCGCGACCTTCTAGCGTGTGTAAATCTTTTCCTATGAATTTTTAAAGTTTCGACCGTTTATGACGTCACAGTGGGCTGGGGGGTCCCGCCCAGGCGAGAGGGGCGCGTGACGTCATAAACGGTCGAAACTTTGAAAAATCATAGAAACAGATCTACTCACGCTAGAAGGTCGTGGTTGGAGCCAAAATTCTCAGGATGAGGTCTACTTTCGATTAAAAATCTAAAAAAAATCAAGACGCACCCCCCATTGAAGAAGTATCTAGGGAGAACCCAGGGTCCTCACACTCTTCTTCCAGGGTGCTTAGCACGACGATCCCAACTCGAGATAGGTCTAGACTATCTGTGGGGGCGGCTAAGTATACATTTATAAACGCTGTTTAATAGTCTCTCGCATTTTATTAAGCCTCCTTCTGTAATGCCCTACGATCTCTGCTAGTTCATCTCTCCACCTCTCTTTGTAAAATTGACTACCCGATAAGATTAGCTCTTTACCGGCTGCGGGATTTGGAAAAGACGTGAGAGAGATGTTAATCAAGAGTGAACTGTACAGTGTTAAAGATTTTCAAAATTATAATTTTTACATTATTTATTAGTTTTAGTTGTAATTATTTATACAACAATTTTTTTGTATGTGCCCTTATATTTAGTTTCCTTGACTATTTTAATACCATTTAGTTGTTGGTTCTAAAATAAAACAATTTCTGACTTTGACTTTTACTTTGGTATGAAGTCTTGAAGGAGGTACCTAACGTGGCTAAATTGGCCTTCAGAGAACAGATGTATCTTCCTTAAGTGTTTCATTGAGGGTGAAAAACCAAGAGCTTGAGGACTGACACCCATGCTTGATGCGGTGTTTCATTGATGATGTTTTCAATAATCTAAAGATCTGCACAATTACCTACGAGTTATAGTTTCCTCTGGTCAATTTTGACTACTTTCTTTAGTTGTTCTGTGATTCCAAGGTGATTTCAAATGAATCACATTTCATCCAAGATATACCCCAAAAGAGTACAGAAAATCACAACGCTGATCGAGAAGACAACGTGCAGTTCGTTTGAATTTTGCAGATTTTCAGATATTGAGAACCAATAGTGATGAATGTAGGGTTTTCGTTGTTTAGATAAAGAAGAAAACATTCAAAAACAGGCTTTAATAAGACAAGCAGAAGTGAAGTAGGATGCTATTCAATTTAGGAGTTTTTAGGGATGTTGCAGTATTCCTCGAGGCGAGCGATGTGTCTATCGATTAGTACCAACCTACGATCATTTCCAACCGAATTATCCATCCTAAGTAAGCTTGATGATTGAGGTGGTCTGGGACAATACGACGGGAAATTTCACGAAATGGAAGAGACGAGGACTTGCAGAGTTCAATATTTGATTTGTGGTAATAATAAACCCCCCTCCCCCCTCCATCACCTCCTGCCTTCTTTGTCCGTTTCCCTTTCTACCCTTTCGCCGTTGACCAGATGAAATACTAACCCTCCTTTCTCGTCCGAGTGACGTCACTCGAGGAAATTTCCTCGGCTCGACCCCCCCCCCCCCCCCTCACTGTGGCTTCTTTACGAGATTTATGGCCTATTTGCTTCCGAACCTCAATCAATCTTCTACTTTTCCATCTCGAACTGTCCCATCGCTTCTACCGTCACTGTCGAGTTTTTTCCTCCACGAGGGCCGCCATGGACGTCCTAGAATAGAAACTTTCAACGGTTTCCCCTTTTCCATATTTCTTTCGAAGATCAATCTTTTATTTAAATTCGTCGCAAAATCTACAGAAACGAACCAGACAGTAACAACAGAAGTTATGCAACAAATAACAACCACATCTCGCTCTTCCTCTGAATGTGTTTGGTCTCACTTATACAAAATACGCTACAAACTTATACACTTTTATTATTTTTCTGTACAGATCGCACATCTGTTTTTCATTGGTCAACACAGCCGTTAAGTAAACACCAGCATTTTTGCACACCAACAACAAAACACCTCTTATTTTTGCACCTTGTGACAATAATTTACGGATTTTTCTCTCATTTTTCTAATAATATTGATTTAACTTATTAAACTCATTCAACTAGGTAAAATAATATTATACATTCTTCAACCTGTATTCCAACAAAAATCTATCGGAAAATCGTTTAGGAATTTAATTAAAGTGATATTGCTTAATTGTAATATCAAATTCCACGTCTCAAAATACTTCGTATCCTCGACGTCTGCTTCCAAACCTCGGAGAAATCGGGACACCACACGAGGATGAATGGGTCCAAGAAATGTCTTGACGCCTCAAGGTAATCCGAGTTCAAGATATGCCCTATACAATCGCGAGGTTTTTAGTGGCAAAAAAAATGTATGTCAGTGACATTCAATGCTTAGAAAGGGAACAAGTCGAGTCTACCAAATCTGTGAAGCGCGCGCCTGGTAGTACAACTTCATTTTTGCACGTAAATTTCTTCCTTTTTTTCTAATGAAAAAAAGGAAAGATTTTTTCTAATGAAAGGGATATGATGCTAATTTTTGAAGATGTACAAGTTCGTTTTTATGGCAAATGACAAGTTGACTGACAATGACTCCTTAGCATTTATGGGATATCTAATTTTTTAGTAGATACTTACCTGCAGTAGTCTGATTTGTCCAAGGACTTCTTAGTTCTTTCCAAAGATTATTTGGTACACTTAGGTAACAATTTGGACTGATAATATTGAAATGAGTAATTTTTTTTCCTTCAATTGGCATTAGTCATTGACCATAGCCATGAAGATTTTTATTTATAACTGAACGAAATCAAGGGACTTTTACAATAAAACGAGTAGTTACAATAAAATGAGTAGTTCTTATTACTAATACAGTGAAGCTATTATAGAAATACGATTAGTTATATTTTGAAAGGAAGTTCGATAGATACATATGCTGTTGTGGCCAAACGTTCCAAATATACCTATTTTTTCAAGTTATTAAGAATTGGTTTTTCTTTTTAATAATTCCGAAAAAACCACGACTTTTGGATGATAAATTCAATGTTTTTTACCAGCCGCGCGGCGGTGGGTTAAACTACTAACGGCTTTTTGGAGGAGTAGATTCAATATTTTATTCTCTAATACATAAAGACAACCAGTAATGGATGAATCCATGTGAGCCATTTACAGACACAAAGTAGATCCCCATACAGTGTGTGTAGCGCGGAAGGTTATTTTGAATAATAAAGGGGGAATAACTTCTCAAAACTGCCACAAACTCCCGTGAGAGATGAAAATCAGTTTGCATTACATTTCAATGCAAGGGAGCTGACGAAAATGGCATTTTAATGTCCGAAGTTTCCGGGGAATCAAAATCCCTCAAGATGACTTGTGGTATAGATTTGGAGGGTGAACGGAAAAGCAAGGAGATCAATGTGGATTTGAAGAGTGAATGAGAGGGAGTGGAGAGTTACAGTTGTCATACGCATTGTTACTCCTTTTCCTTTCAAAATATTATGCTACTGCTTGATTCCAGAAATAATGAAATATACTCGTATATAAATATTTACCTGCTATTGGAAACCGTTCATTTTGCATGCTGCCAGGAGAGCTTAGTCTTAAAATCAATTGGATCATCCAAAAATCAAAAATACCGCAAGATTTCACAGGTTCAGAGCATTTTGTATTCTGGTGGTCTTTGATGAACATATTAGTAGAAATCTCAACCTTCTTATAACACGTAGTGAATTCAAAAAACGTAGTGGTGAGAAAAAAACTGAATACTCCATGCTGCATGAATGGACTTTTTCAGTTTTTTACTGCATCCTGCAGGGAAAAATTTGGTATCTACCTGAAAAAAGCAATAGTTTTTTTGGATACAGACACCAGACCTCTATTTGAAATGCCTTTCCTTTCAAATTCTTCACATTTTCTCCCAGAAATGGAATTATAGGGAGCTTTGGGGCCTGTGGGTACCTAACAGCCCTAGGATATTTTCATTAACATGGATCAGTTGGATCCCCTCTGGTTGGAATTTAGCTAGACTTCCTGCTTGACGTATTCTTCTCTTCCTCCAGATTAGATGTAGAAAGAGTAATCACAACTGAGAATTGACGTACATCGTATTTTTTAAGAACGATGGTTCAATTTAAAAACGGTATAAATGTGAGTAAACCAGGTGGAATACTCAAAGCGCGTTCATTGGAAGATTCAAACCTTCCATTCAACATGGAACGTCCCTTCAACTTCAAAGCCGAATCTGAAAAAAGGGTTTGGGATTTCGGAAATGAGTTGGGCTCGTAAATTCGTTTGGAAAGCGAGGAAAACATCTCTGAAATGGCGGGTCTTGAAGGGATCGCGCTATCGGGGGCAGCAGTATCAAAGGACCATACAGCCCTTTCAGATCCTCAGCGGCCGTCCCTTTATAAGGGAAACATTTTCACTGATTTACCGGCGAAGAAGCTGCTTTTTTTCACGACTGGCGTGAGTGGGTACACACACAAAAAGGTGTGCTGATAGGCTTGGCTCACTCGGGGATATCAGACGTTCGAGGTGGTTCTGACGAAGGAATTCGCTGATAAGATGGAGGTCGTATTTTCTGATAAGGTGGAAGTTATAATTTGTGATGGGGAGTGCAATCTACTAGGTCGTCATTCTTGATGGGGAAGAGGTACCTTCCAAAACTCCCACTACTTAATACTGCATCCTTCAATGCTAAATGCATCCCAAGTTCCTTGAGAATTAAATTCTCAAGCATGAAATTTTCATGCTGGTATTAAATCCTATATAGAGTTATTTCATGCTGGTAATATATACTACATCAAAATTATGCAAAATCTTATACCCAGTAGGTACTGATTACAGTAGTTGTAGGAAAACATGGAAGGAAGATCTTGACATTTTCCCCCTGTCTCTCAGAGTCACACAATGTAAGATGGAATGGAATTGGGAATTTAATTCGTATTTCCACGAGTCACACATGTTAAGAAGTTGTTCGGAACGAAGATATCTAGTATATACTTAGTCCACTCGAGGAAAAACTCTGAAACCTGGTTTTGAGAACTACTTCATTTATTTTTACCAAGACTTTGACAATAAGAAATTTTCTCTCAGTCTTTCAACACATAGCTAATCTTGAATCGGTACAACGGAACAATACTTTTTCTGACAAATCTAGTCGCACCACGTCATTCGAATCGCAGCTACGCGACGCAGTCGTTGATAAATTTATAATTTTGAAGCCCACGAACGAAGGTAGGTAACTTCGAACAGAAGAGCTAAAAATTATATTTTTTAGTGTTCGTTTCTTCCTCGTCGTAAAAACTCTACGCACCTTGAAAACGCGAGTATCCACCACTCAATATGAGCAACTGCGCTTGGGAAAATACAAAATTAACAAACGCAGGTCGAAGATGGTCTCACAATGACGGTCACAAATCAGTTACAGAGTGTCAACTTTTGGTAAATGCATGACGTTTCAACAACTGCTGATGTCCTTGTCCACCTTTTTAGGACGTCCCACAGTAAGACTTGGGCGTCCTTATGCGATCGATCTGGGGTGAAGTTGGACAACACTCAACAGAAAAAAAAGAAGAAAAACCTCACCCTAATCCGTTTTAGACCATTCTGAATCCAAATCATATAAGAATGAAAAAACCTCAGCGATTAACTTAACAATATTTTATGTACGATTTGCTTTATTATCTTCAATGATTGAAATTTCGTTATGAATATGACGGCTTTTCCTGGTAGTCACTTTCTGTCAAAATAAACTTGACTGATGAACTTGCGATAATTTGGTGTAACTTCAGACAATTGAAAGGCCATGTTCTTTGCAGGCGAGTGATCTAAACAGAAAAATACTAGAACGTTGCATAATAACTTGCAGTGAGTTTTTAGAAAATTAATATTCATTATTGAAACTTTAATTCAATAGTCTATCCCGATGGATAGGATCTGATCAACATAGAATAGGATCAATTAGGATGTGATCAACTCAAAGTTTAGAAATTTTACGGATCGGATATCTGGCGCAAAACGAGTGAAAATTCCTTCCTTATTGAAAGTGAAAAAACCTTCCTTATTCACGCATGCGTTTACTCTACAAACGTCGCTTTGACGATGAAGGTTTTAAGACACCAATCCTCAGGAGATTTGCTATTGAGCTGAAAAATGTCTGCCGACTGGTTGAGGAACAAGGCTTCCTCGTATCCATAACCCGGTTGTATCGATTGATCCGATCCACGGTAGCTAATCTCAAAACATCAGTCTCTAATTACCTTGCACTACCCTCATAAGAGACCATCTGTGAGCCTACCCACATAATCCCTGAAAATTCCATCGAAATCGGACAATAACTTCGTATAGTTTTGCCCGTTACAAGGATTATGTGACACACACACACGCAGACAGACGTACATGGAACCAAAACTGTTCAGGAAGGCCGAAAACGTAAAAAGCGAGTTGAAATTTAGATTTTGGAGAACTTTTTTTTCCTATTTTGAAAAGTGAAAACAATGTTTCGGCTACTTCGTTAGACTCGGAGGCGAAATATATGAAAATAAACTCACGAGTTATGAAAACGAATTTCAATTAAGTGTTCATCCAGCAGCTGCGGATGGTAAGGTTGGCAAGGATGGTAAGGTTGGCAAGGTTGGTATGGTGGGTAGTGGTGGTTAACTTATCTATGACGTAACTGGAACTGTGTATCGCCAAGGAGGTCACACTTTGCAATATAACGTCCACCAGTTGATTTTCTTCTTGCGAAATGTCTCTAGCTTCCTTCTTGACGTTGGAGAATCCGTTCTCATGGGTGTAACATCGGAGAACAGATTTAATTTTCATCTTAGAATCACGCAGAAACTCTTGAACTTCCCTATGAATTTGTACATTAATTATCCATGATCAGCATCGTGTTTGGTTCTGGGTTCTTTCTCGAGCTCTTGGAAAAATCCTCGAAACAGTGAAGAAAACAATAATTTTAGTATTTACGACTTACACCTAGAAAGGATCAACCCCTCCCCCCTCCCTCTAGTCAGCGAGGCACAGCAGAGATTTATCCGCACTTATTAACCTACCCAAATAGTTTAAATTTAGTTGTCCAAAGTTGGAATATTTTTGTCATAAGTTAAGATACATCCTTCAAAAGTTGAACTTAAGTGTAATCCTACAGCATTTTCAGAATTAATTCAAACTTTTACATATTTATTTCAATTTAACAAATTAATTTAAACTTTTCACGGATTCAATTCAATTGAAATCGTTGAATTGAATTTATAAAAGGTTGAATTGAATTTGTAAAAAGTTGAATTAAATTTGTGAAAGGTTAAATTGAATCTGGAAACTTTTAAATATAAAAATCAACGTAGTTATTTTGTGTTCAGATGAGTGAACGGGCTTAGTGAAGGGGAGGGAATTAGCGCTTGCTTCCAGTCATGTTAATTTTATCATCTTTTGGTTACAATTTATTCATTTCTTCGCCATTCTTAACTGATGGATGTTTGGGTGGAGGAGCGCTGAGGTTTGGTCACGTAGGACTCGAAGATTGGTTCGAATGTTTATTCCGATCACGTCGACTCCCTGATCATTTTCTTTAGATCTGACGGTGGGAGAGAGGGAGTTGGAACCTCGCGGATTGAAGATATTGTCGCTCTAAAGGAGAAAATGACGTCGTTTGAGTCCGATAGGCACGTGCTTCTCCTCCGTCGACGCTTCATCACGACGTCTCTTGTGTCCCACCGTCGGGTACCTGCGACTCATTGATGCTTTTCTCACTTCCTTCCTATTGGTTCAACCCCAATAAAAGCTACTGAATTCGATAGACGACGTTTCATGCCCTCGCGGTGTCAAAAAAAAACCGCTGCAAATTATTACACATCGCTTTATTATTTTTATGTTCAATCGGTAGAATACGAAGCACGGCTTTTCCATTGTCAGTGCCTTTCTCAAGGTTTATTCTGGAAAAAAACTTATCTACGAAACATCGTTATCGAGAAGTTGTGGGTGCCCTAATGTGCGTAACAAAATTATGTGCTTGGTTGCTAAGGATGCACAACATGGAACTCTATAAGGAAACACGAAACAAGCGATCGTTTGAAGAAAACCTTTTGGTTTATCATTTTCAATAATCATCCATTGGAATCGTGCCTTGAAAAAAAAAGAAAAAATATTTAAAAATTCGGATAGTGAATAATTTTATCCTTAATGACGTACCCAACCCAAAAGATCGAAACAGGGGGTAGCTTACCTACCTAAAACATGGAAAGAAGCTAATGGAAGCACGTTTCCTCAAGCTGCAATAGGGTGTGCGCCTGGGTAGGAAAAACTGTTTATTGTTATTTTTAATCTAAGATAGACCTCATTCTGAGAATTTTGGTACCAACCGCGTCCTTCTGGTGTGTGTAAATCTTTCCCTATGAATATTTAAAGTTTCGACCGTTTGTGACGTCACAGTGAGTAGTAGGAAATTGAGGCTTCTGCCGGAGTCCCTAGTACCTAGGCGGGCATGGTGGGGGGGGCTGGATCCGGGGCATGAGGGGGGGCGCGCTGGAGCCGAGGCGGCAGCCGGGGCGGGGGCGGGCCGCCCGGGCCGGGGCCTGTTATCTGTCGTGATTCATTATTTAGCGGGATGCGGTTATCATTTCCGCGCTTGATGAAGGGGAAAAAAAAAAAAAACATTAATCGGGTAACGCTTTAATTTATTCTCAAATTATTCATTTTATAAGTTAAACAGTAGCATTTGCAGTAATTATAAGATTTACAGCGACAGCAGGCTACACCATCAACGTGTGTCCGAGGCTCCATAAAACATTCCAGGTCGCAGCAATATCTAGGTTTATAATTTGGATCGGTTATTGTTAAAAATAATATTTAATAATTTTTAATTCCAGCAGTTTTCCTGAAAAAAAAAAAAAAAAATTTGTTTGTAACGGATATTTAACTCAATATTTTCAGTTCCACTGAACCAACTTTATATCGCATCTAAATTGATTAATTTGGGAATATTGCGATGATAGTCCAAATTTTAGCTTCTTAAACGGATATTTAACTTCTTACACGGATATTTAACCCAATTTTTTCAGTTCCACTGTAACTTATTTGCATCATTGCGGTAAAAAAATCAAGTGAACCTCAAGTGATAAAGATAACCCGAATTTTGTAGGTAACACTGAACCAACTTTATAACGCATCTAAATTGATTAATTCGGGAAAAACACCATGGAATCTCATAGAATTTCCAACAATGAGTCGAATTGTGTACAATTCAGTGTCATTAAGAAATTTTTTGATCAGTTTCGAGATTAGTCCAAATTTTGGCTTCTTACACGGATATTTAACTCAATTTTTCAACCAAATATTCCAAAGTTTTCAAAAATCTTAAAAATCCAAATTTTCAAAATTTTTAACTCAAATTTTCAACAATGAGTCGAATTGTGCACAATTCAGTATCATTAAGAAATTTTTTTGAGCAGTTTTGAGATTAGTTCAAATTTTGGCTTTTTACACGGATATTTAACCTAATATTTTCAGTTCCACTGAAAGTTATTTGCCAACTTTATAACGCGTCTAAATTGATTAATTTGGGAAAATTGCGACGTTATCTTATAGAATTTCCAACAATGAGTCGAATTGTGTACAATTCAGTATCATTAAGGAATTTTTTTGACCAGTTTCGAGATTAGTTCAAATTTTGGCTTCTTACACGGATATTTAACCCAATATTTTCAGTTCCACTGAAAGTTATTTGCCAACTTTATAACGCGTCTAAATTGATTAATTTGGGAAAATTGCGACGTTATCTAATAGAATTTCCAACAATGAGTCGAATTGTGTACAATTCAGTATCATTAAGGAATTTTTTTGACCAGTTTCGAGATTAGTTCAAATTTTGGCTTCTTACACGGATATTTAACCCAATATTTTCAGTTCCACTGAAAGTTATTTGCCAACTTTATAACGCATCTAAATTGATTAATTCGGGAAAATAGCGACGGTATCTTATAGAATTTTCAACAATGAGTCGAATTGTGCACAATTCAGTATCATTAAGGAATTTTTTTGACCAGTTTCGAGATTAGTTCAAATTTCGGCTTCTTACACGGATATTTAACCCAATATTTTCAGTTCCACTGAAAGTTATTTGTCAACTTTATAACGCATCAAAATTGATTAATTCGGGAAAAATACGATGGAATCCCATAGAATTTCCAACAATGAGTCGAATTGTGCACAATTCAGTGTCATTAAGAAGTTTTTTGATCAGTTTCGAGATTAGTCCTAATTTTGGCTTCTTACACGGATATTTAACCCAATATTTTCAGTTCCACTGAAAGTTATTTGCCAACTTTATAACGCGTCTAAATTGATTAATTTGGGAAAATTGCGACGGTATCTTATAGAATTTCCAACAATGAGTCGAATTGTGTACAATTCAGTATCATTAAGGAATTTTTTTGATCAGTTTCGAGATTAGTCCTAATTTTGGCTTCTTACACGGATATTTAACCCAATATTTTCAGTTCCACTGAAAGTTATTTGTCAACTTTATAACGCATCAAAATTGATTAATTCGGGAAAAATACGATGGAATCCCATAGAATTTCCAACAATGAGTCGAATTGTGCACAATTCAGTGTCATTAAGAAATTTTTTGATCAGTTTCGAGATTAGTCCTAATTTTGGCTTCTTACACGGATATTTAACCCAATATTTTCAGTTCCACTGAAAGTTATTTGCATCATTGCGGTAAAAAGTAGTAATACATCGTTTGCAAATCAAGTTAACCTCAAGTGAACAAGATAACGCGAATTTTGTAGGTAACACTGAACCAACTTTATAACGCTCCTAAATTGATTAATTCGGGGAAAATGCGACGGTATCTTATAGAATTTTCAACAATGAGTCGAATTGTGCGCAATTCAGTATCATTAAGAAATTTTTTTGAGCAGTTTCGAGATTAGTTCAAATTTCAGCTCCTTAAACGGATATTTAACTCAATATTTTCAGTTCCACTTAACCAACTTTATATCGCATCTAAATTGATTAATTTGGGAATATTGCGATAGTAGTTCAAATTTCAGCTCCTTAAACGGATATTTAACCCAATATTTTCAATTTATAACGCATCTAAATTGAATAATTCGGGAAAATTGCGTCGGTATCTTATAGAATTTTCAACAATGAGTATAATTGTGCACAATTCAGTATCATTAAGAAATTTTTTTTGATCAGTTTCGAGATTAGTCCAAATTTTGACTTCTTACACGGATATTTAACGCAATGTTTCAACCAAATATTCCAAATTTTTCAAAATTCTTAAATATACAAATTTTTTCAAAATTCTTAACTCAAATTTTCAACAATGAGTCGAATTGTGCGCAATTCAGTATCATTAAGAAATTTTTTTGAGCAGTTTCGAGATTAGTTCAAATTTTGGCTTCTTACACGGATATTAAACCCAATATTTTCAGCTACACTGAAAGTTATTTGTCAACTTTATAACGTATCTAATTTGATTAATTCGGGAAAATTGCGACGGTATCTTATAGAATTTTCAACAATGAGTCGAATTGTGCACAATTCAGTATCATTAAGAAATTTTTTGATCAGTTTCGAGATTAGTCCTAATTTTGGCTTCTTACACGGATATTTAACCCAATATTTTCAGTTCCACTGAAAGTTATTTGCCAACTTTATAACGCGTCTAAATTGATTAATTTGGGAAAATTGCGACGTTATCTTATAGAATTTCCAACAATGAGTCGAATTGTGTACAATTCAGTATCATTAAGGAATTTTTTTGACCAGTTTCGCGATTAGTTCAAATTTTGGCTTCTTACAAGGATATTTAACCCAATATTTTCAGTTCCACTGAGAGTTATTTGCATCATTGCGGTAAAAAGTAGTAATATATCGTTTACAAATCAAGTGAACCTCAAGTGAACAAGATTACGCGAATTTTGCAGGTAACACTGAACCAACTTTTTAACCCTTCTAAATTGATTAATTCGGGAAAAATGCGACGGTGTCTTATAGAATTTTCAACAATGCGTCGAATTGTGCACAATTCAGTATCATTAAGAAATTTTTTGACCAGTTTCGAGATTAGTTCAAATTTTGGCTTCTTACACGGATATTAACCCAATATTTTCAGTTCCACTGAAAGTTATTTGTCAACTTTATAACGCATCAAAATTGATTAATTCGGGAAAAATACGATGGAATCCCATAGAATTTCCAACAATGAGTCGAATTGTGCACAATTCAGTGTCATTAAGAAATTTTTTGATCAGTTTCGAAATTAGTCCTAATTTTGGCTTCTTACACGGATATTTAACCCAATATTTTCAGTTCCACTGAAAGTTATTTGCATCATTGCGGTAAAAAGTAGTAATACATCGTTTGCAAATCAAGTTAACCTCAAGTGAACAAGATAACGCGAATTTTGTAGGTAACACTGAACCAACTTTATAACGCTCCTAAATTGATTAATTCGGGAAAAATGCGACGGTATCTTATAGAATTTTCAACAATGAGTCGAATTGTGCGCAATTCAGTATCATTAAGAAATTTTTTTGAGCAGTTTCGAGATTAGTTCAAATTTCAGCTCCTTAAACGGATATTTAACTCAATATTTTCAGTTCCACTTAACCAACTTTATATCGCATCTAAATTGATTAATTTGGGAATATTGCGATAGTAGTTCAAATTTCAGCTCCTTAATCGGATATTTAACCCAATATTTTCAATTTATAACGCATCTAAATTGAATAATTCGGGAAAATTGCGTCGGTATCTTATAGAATTTTCAACAATGAGTATAATTGTGCACAATTCAGTATCATTAAGAAATTTTTTTTGATCAGTTTCGAGATTAGTCCAAATTTTGACTTCTTACACGGATATTTAACGCAATGTTTCAACCAAATATTCCAAATTTTTCAAAACTCTTAAATATACAAATTTTTTCAAAATTCTTAACTCAAATTTTCAACAATGAGTCGAATTGTGCGCAATTCAGTATCATTAAGAAATTTCTTTGAGCAGTTTCGAGATTAGTTCAAATTTTGGCTTCTTACACGGATATTAAACCCAATATTTTCAGCTACACTGAAAGTTATTTGCTAACTTTATGACGTATCTAATTTGATTAATTCGGGAAAATTGCGACGGTATCTTATAGAATTTTCAACAATGAGTCAAATTGTGCACAATTCAGTGTCATTAACAAATTTTTTGATCAGTTTCGAGATTAGTCCAAATTTTGGCTTCTTACACGGATATTTAACCCAATATTTTCAGTTCCACTGAAAGTTATTTGCCAACTTTATAATGCATCTAAATTGATTAATTCGGGAAAATTGCGACGGTATCTTAAAGAATTTCCAACAATAAGTCGAATTGTGCACAATTCAGTATCATTAAGAAATTTTTTGACCAGTTTCGAGATTAGTTCAAATTTCAGCTCCTTAAACGGATATTTAACCCAATATTTTCAATTTATAACGCATCTAAATTGAATAATTCGGGAAAAATGCGACGGTATCTTATAGAATTTTCAACAATGAGTATAATAATTATTGTGCACAATTCAGTATCATTAAGAAATTTTTTTTGATCAGTTTCGAGATTAGTCCAAATTTTGACTTCTTACACGGATATTTAACGCAATGTTTCAACCAAATATTCCAAATTTTTCAAAATTCTTAAATATACAAATTTTTTCAACAATGAGTCGAATTGTGCGCAATTCAGTATCATTAAGAAATTTTTTTGAGCAGTTTCGAGATTAGTCCAAATTTTGGCTTCTTACACGGATATTTAACCCAATATTTTCAGTTCCACTGAAAGTTATTTGCCAACTTTATAACGCATCTAAATTGATTAATTCGGGAAAATTGCGACGGTATCTTAAAGAATTTCCAACAATAAGTCGAATTGTGCACAATTCAGTATCATTAAGAAATTTTTTGACCAGTTTCGAGATTAGTTCAAATTTCAGCTCCTTAAACGGATATTTAACCCAATATTTTCAATTTATAACGCATCTAAATTGAATAATTCGGGAAAATTGCGTCGGTATCTTATAGAATTTTCAACAATGAGTATAATTGTGCACAATTCAGTATCATTAAGAAATTTTTTTTGATCAGTTTCGAGATTAGTCCAAATTTTGACTTCTTACACGGATATTTAACGCAATGTTTCAACCAAATATTCCAAATTTTTCAAAATTCTTAAATATACAAATTTTTTCAAAATTCTTAACTCAAATTTTCAACAATGAGTCAAATTGTGCGCAATTCAGTGTCATTAACAAATTTTTTGATCAGTTTCGAGATTAATCCAAATTTTGGCTTCTTACACGGATATTTAACCCAATATTTTCAGCTACACTGAAAGTTATTTGTCAACTTTATAACGCATCTAAATTTATTAATTCGGGGAAATTGCGACGGTATCTTAAAGAATTTCCAACAATTAGTCGAATTGTGCACAATTCAGTACCATTAAGAAATTTTTTGACCAGTTTCGAGATTAGCTCAAATTTTCGTTTCTTACACGGATATTTAACCCAATATTTTCAGTTCCACTGAAAGTTATTTGCCAACTTTATAACGCCTCTAAATTGATTAATTCGGGAAAAATACGATGGAATCCCATAGAATTTCCATCGTATTTTTCCCGAATTAATCAATTTAGAGGCGTTATAAAGTTGGCAAATAACTTTCAGTGGAACTGAAAATATTGGGTTAAATATCCGTGTAAGAAACCAAAATTTGAGCTAATCTCGAAACTGGTCAAAAAAATTTCTCAATGGTACTGAATTGTGCACAATTCGACTTATTGTTGGAAATTCTTTAAGATACCGTCGCAATTTCCCGAATTAATCAATTTAGATGCGTTATAAAGTTGACAAATAACTTTCAGTGTAGCTGAAAATATTGGGTTTAATATCCGTGTAAGAAGCCAAAATTTGAACTAATCTCGAAACTGCTCGAAAAAATTTCTTAATGATACTGAATTGCGCACAATTCGACTCATTGTTGAAAATTTGAGTTAAGAATTTTGAAAAAATTTGTATATTAAGAATTTTGAAAAATTTGGAATATTTGGTTGAAACATTGGGTTAAATATCCGTGTAAGAAGTCAAAATTGGACTAATCTCGAAACTGATCAAAAAAAATTTCTTAATGATACTGAATTGTGCACAATTATACTCATTGTTGAAAATTCTATAAGATACCGACGCAATTTCCCGAAATATTCAATTTAGATGCGTTATAAATTGAAAATATTGGGTTAAATATCCGTTTAAGGAGCTGAAATTTGAATTAATCTCGAAACTGGTCAAAAAATTTCTTAATGATACTGAATTGTGCACAATTCGACTTATTGTTGGAAATTCTTTAAGATACCGTCGCAATTTTCCCGAATTAATCAATTTAGATGCGTTATAAAGTTGGCAAATAACTTTCTGTGGAACTGAAAATATTGGGTTAAATATCCGTGTAAGAAGCCAAAATTTGGACTAATCTCGAAACTGCTCAAAAAAATTTCTTAATGATACTGAATTGCGCACAATTCGACTCATTGTTGAAAAAATTTGTATATTTAAGAATTTTGAAAAATTTGGAATATTTGGTTGAAACATTGCGTTAAATATCCGTGTAAGAAGTCAAAATTTGGACTAATCTCGAAACTGATCAAAAAAAATTTCTTAATGATACTGAATTGTGCACAATTATACTCATTGTTGAAAATTCTATAAGATACCGACGCAATTTTCCCGAATTATTCACTTTAGATGCGTTATAAATTGAAAATATTGGGTTAAATATCCGTTTAAGGAGCTGAAATTTGAACTAATCTCGAAACTGGTCAAAAAATTTCTTAATGATACTGAATGTGCACAATTCGACTTATTGTTGGAAATTCTTTAAGATACCGTCGCAATTTTCCCGAATTAATCAATTTAGATGCATTATAAAGTTGGCAAATAACTTTCAGTGGAACTGAAAATATTGGGTTAAATATCCGTGTAAGAAGCCAAAATTTGGACTAATCTCGAAACTGATCAATAAATTTCTTAATGACACTGAATTGTGCACAATTTGACTCATTGTTGAAAATTCTATAAGATACCGTCGCAATTTTCCCGAATTAATCAAATTAGATACGTCATAAAGTTAGCAAATAACTTTCAGTGTAGCTGAAAATATTGGGTTTAATATCCGTGTAAGAAGCCAAAATTTGAACTAATCTCGAAACTGCTCAAAGAAATTTCTTAATGATACTGAATTGCGCACAATTCGACTCATTGTTGAAAATTTGAGTTAAGAATTTTGAAAAAAATTTGTATATTTAAGAGTTTTGAAAAATTTGGAATATTTGGTTGAAACATTGCGTTAAATATCCGTGTAAGAAGTCAAAATTTGGACTAATCTCGAAACTGATCAAAAAAAATTTCTTAATGATACTGAATTGTGCACAATTATACTCATTGTTGAAAATTCTATAAGATACCGACGCAATTTTCCCGAATTATTCAATTTAGATGCGTTATAAATTGAAAATATTGGGTTAAATATCCGTTTAAGGAGCTGAAATTTGAACTACTATCGCAATATTCCCAAATTAATCAATTTAGATGCGATATAAAGTTGGTTAAGTGGAACTGAAAATATTGAGTTAAATATCCGTTTAAGGAGCTGAAATTTGAACTAATCTCGAAACTGCTCAAAAAAATTTCTTAATGATACTGAATTGCGCACAATTCGACTCATTGTTGAAAATTCTATAAGATACCGTCGCATTTTTCCCGAATTAATCAATTTAGGAGCGTTATAAAGTTGGTTCAGTGTTACCTACAAAATTCGCGTTATCTTGTTCACTTGAGGTTAACTTGATTTGCAAACGATGTATTACTACTTTTTACCGCAATGATGCAAATAACTTTCAGTGGAACTGAAAATATTGGGTTAAATATCCGTGTAAGAAGCCAAAATTAGGACTAATTTCGAAACTGATCAAAAAATTTCTTAATGACACTGAATTGTGCACAATTCGACTCATTGTTGGAAATTCTATGGGATTCCATCGTATTTTTCCCGAATTAATCAATTTTGATGCGTTATAAAGTTGACAAATAACTTTCAGTGGAACTGAAAATATTGGGTTAAATATCCGTGTAGGAAGCCAAAATTTGAACTAATCTCGAAACTGGTCAAAAAATTTCTTAATGATACTGAATTGTGCACAATTCGACGCATTGTTGAAAATTCTATAAGATAACGTCGCAATTTTCCCAAATTAATCAATTTAGACGCGTTATAAAGTTGGCAAATAACTTTCAGTGGAACTGAAAATATTGGGTTAAATATCCGTGTAAGAAGCCAAAATTAGGACTAATCTCGAAACTGATCAAAAAATTTCTTAATGACACTGAATTGTGCACAATTGACTCATTGTTGAAAATTCTATAAGATACCGTCGCAATTTCCCGAATTAATCAAATTAGATACGTCATAAAGTTGTCAAATAACTTTCAGTGTAGCTGAAAATATTGGGTTTAATATCCGTGTAAGAAGCCAAAATTTGAACTAATCTCGAAAACTGCTCAAAAAAATTTCTTAATGATACTGAATTGCGCACAATTCGACTCATTGTTGAAAATTTGAGTTAAGAATTTTGAAAAAATTTGTATATTTAAGAATTTTGAAAAATTTGGAATATTTGGTTGAAACATTGCGTTAAATATCCGTGTAAGAAGTCAAAATTTGGACTAATCTCGAAACTGATCAAAAAAAATTTCTTAATGATACTGAATTGTGCACAATTATACTCATTGTTGAAAATTCTATAAGATACCGACGCAATTTCCCGAATTATTCAATTTAGATGCGTTATAAATTGAAAATATTGGGTTAAATATCCGTTTAAGGAGCTGAAATTTGAACTACTATCGCAATATTCCCAAATTAATCAATTTAGATGCGATATAAAGTTGGTTAAGTGGAACTGAAAATATTGAGTTAAATATCCGTGTAAGGAGCTGAAATTTGAACTAATCTCGAAACTGCTCAAAAAAATTCTTAATGATACTGAATTGCGCACAATTCGACTCATTGTTGAAAATTCTATAAGATACCGTCGCATTTTCCCCGAATTAATCAATTTAGGAGCGTTATAAAGTTGGTTCAGTGTTACCTACAAAATTCGCGTTATCTTGTTCACTTGAGGTTAACTTGATTTGCAAACGATGTATTACTACTTTTTACCGCAATGATGCAAATAACTTTCAGTGGAACTGAAAATATTGGGTTAAATATCCGTGTAAGAAGCCAAAATTAGGACTAATCTCGAAACTGATCAAAAAATTTCTTAATGACACTGAATTGTGCACAATTCGACTCATTGTTGGAAATTCTATGGGATTCCATCGTATTTTTCCCGAATTAATCAATTTTGATGCGTTATAAAGTTGACAAATAACTTTCAGTGGAACTGAAAATATTGGGTTAAATATCCGTGTAAGAAGCCAAAATTAGGACTAATCTCGAAACTGATCAAAAAAATTCCTTAATGATACTGAATTGTACACAATTCGACTCATTGTTGGAAATTCTATAAGATAACGTCGCAATTTTCCCAAATTAATCAATTTAGACGCGTTATAAAGTTGGCAAATAACTTTCAGTGGAACTGAAAATATTGGGTTAAATATCCGTGTAAGAAGCCAAAATTAGGACTAATCTCGAAACTGATCAAAAAATTTCTTAATGACACTGAATTGTGCACAATTCGACTCATTGTTGAAAATTCTATGGGATTCCATCGTATTTTCCCGAATTAATCAATTTTGATGCGTTATAAAGTTGGCAAATAACTTTCAGTGGAACTGAAAATATTGGGTTAAATATCCGTGTAAGAAGCCGAAATTTGAACTAATCTCGAAACTGGTCAAAAAATTTCTTAATGATACTGAATTGTGCAGAATTCGACTCATTGTTGAAAATTCTATAAGATACCGTCGCTATTTTCCCGAATTAATCAATTTAGATGCGTTATAAAGTTGGCAAATAACTTTCAGTGGAACTGAAAATATTGGGTTTAATATCCGTGTAAGAAGCCAAAATTTGAACTAATCTCGAAACTGGTCAAAAAAAATTCCTTAATGATACTGAATTGTGCACAATTCGACTCATTGTTGGAAATTCTATAAGATAACGTCGCAATTTTCCCAAATTAATCAATTTAGACGCGTTATAAAGTTGGCAAATAACTTTCAGTGGAACTGAAAATATTGGGTTAAATATCCTTGTAAGAAGCCAAAATTTGAACTAATCTCGAAACTGGTCAAAAAAATTCCTTAATGATACTGAATTGTACACAATTCGACTCATTGTTGGAAATTCTATTAGATAACGTCGCAATTTTCCCAAATTAATCAATTTAGACGCGTTATAAAGTTGGCAAATAACTTTCAGTGGAACTGAAAATATTGGGTTAAATATCCGTGTAAGAAGCCAAAATTTGAACTAATCTCGAAACTGGTCAAAAAAATTCCTTAATGATACTGAATTGTACACAATTCGACTCATTGTTGGAAATTCTATAAGATAACGTCGCAATTTTCCCAAATTAATCAATTTAGACGCGTTATAAAGTTGGCAAATAACTTTCAGTGGAACTGAAAATATTGGGTTTAATATCCGTGTAAAAAGCCAAAATTTGAACTAATCTCAAAACTGCTCAAAAAAATTTCTTAATGATACTGAATTGTGCACAATTCGACTTATTGTTGAAAATTTGAGTTAAAAATTTTGAAAATTTGGATTTTTAAGATTTTTGAAAACTTTGGAATATTTGGTTGAAAAATTGAGTTAAATATCCGTGTAAGAAGCCAAAATTTGGACTAATCTCGAAACTGATCAAAAAATTTCTTAATGACACTGAATTGTACACAATTCGACTCATTGTTGGAAATTCTATGAGATTCCATGGTGTTTTTCCCGAATTAATCAATTTAGATGCGTTATAAAGTTGGTTCAGTGTTACCTACAAAATTCGGGTTATCTTTATCACTTGAGGTTCACTTGATTTTTTTACCGCAATGATGCAAATAACTTACAGTGGAACTGAAAAAATTGGGTTAAATATCCGTGTAAGAAGTTAAATATCCGTTTAAGAAGCTAAAATTTGGACTATCATCGCAATATTCCCAAATTAATCAATTTAGATGCGATATGAAGTTGGTTCAGTGGAACTGAAAATATTGAGTTAAATATCCGTTACAAACAAATTTTTTTTTTTTCAGGAAAACTGCTGGAATTAAAAATTATTAAATATTATTTTTAACAATAACCGATCCAAATTATAAACCTAGATATTGCTGCGACCTGGAATGTTTTATGGAGCCTCGGACACACGTTGATGGTGTAGCCTGCTGTCGCTGTAAATCGTATAATTACTGCAAATGCTACTGTTTAACTTATAAAATGAATAATTTGAGAATAAATTAAAGCGTTACCCGATTAATGTTTTTTTTTTTTTTTTCCCCTTCATCAAGCGCGGAAATGATAACCGCATCCCGCTAAATAATGAATCACGACAGATAACAGGCCCCGGCCCGGGCGGCCCGCCCCCGCCCCGGCTGCCGCCTCGGCTCCAGCGCGCCCCCCCTCATGCCCCGGATCCAGCCCCCCCCACCATGCCCGCCTAGGTACTAGGGACTCCGGCAGAAGCCTCAATTTCCTACTACTACAGTGGGCTGGGGAGTCACGACTAGGGGAGAGGGGCGCGTGACGTCATAAACTGTCGAAACTGAAAAATCATAGAAACAGATCTACTCACGCTAGAAGGTCGAGGTTGGTGCCAAAATTCTCAGGATGAGGTCTACTTTCGATTAAAAATCTAAAAAAATCAAGGCGAACCCCCCGTTCGCTTTGTTTGTAACAGCACACATCAGTTTTCCCCAAATTTCATACTGCAATAAATAAATGGACAAATCATTTTCTGCATTAATTAGTAGGTAATGAGGGTAGTTGTCCTCTGTTGGTCATTCAGAATCAGCAGTTTTAAATACAACTCTCGCGAAATTTGAGTCCACCTGAAGCATATTCAGCTCGCCCGGCTCAATTTTTCCTCCATTGAATAAATTGTTCTCATAACCAAGGGATCTAACGCTCCTACGTGACACAACCAAGTACCAAACCGTTTTTGAACCATAAAAAATCTCCGTAAAAAATTTCGTGTTAAAGAGAGTTGTAAGCATTTATCGCTCTTTTCTCTTTTAAATGACTCATCATCGACGTATACCGTTCCATTTTCGAACGCTTCCGTTCTACGCAACTCATTTATGGAGATCACGCATCGATCGCCAAGAAAAGGGGAGAGACAGGCTCGTACACAAAAGAGCCCTTTTATGGAAAACAATTTAAGTTCGTTAGCAGTCCGCTCGGAAAACATGGGGTGCTCCGATCGCTTTGTTGGCGTTTTCAGGGGAAAGAATGGTAAAAATGATCACCCTGTTCTCTAACGTGCGGGAAAAAAGCACTTTTCGAGGCACTTAAATCCGAATGCGAAGCGTTTTGAATTCTCTGGTGCAGCGGGTAGCGATTTTACGTTGAGAGTTGAGAATCCAAATCAGTCGCATGCGGTCTTTGAGTGGGGGTCCATTAGCGGGCCGACATATTCATGATAGGGCTGACGGCACGACGAGGGCCTACGTTCACTGAAACGGAAGATTCCGAGAGGGATATTTCCCTCGGCAGCGATCGCGATGGTTTGCGGGGGAGGATCCTGTATTTTCCTTGTATCTCGAAGAGTTTTCTTTCCCAGTCACATTTCAAACCGAAAATGTTTAATGTACTGCGAGAGATAAGTTAGGGAATCGTAAAAAGGGGATTCACCGCATAACACAGAGCAGTTTGTTTTCAATTCCTACCAACTCGTCTTGATAGGCTGAGAACCACAAAAATACCCCATTTGTGGAGCATGAGTGAACAAGTGAATTTTAAAAGAAATATTCCAACTGATTTTATATTTATATTTGTAAAATGAATTTTACGCTGATTCCAAATGTACCATGAAGTAATAAATTCAAGGTAGGATTTTCCACTAAACATTTCAAATATACTACGGAGGTCACTCGCGTTTCGTATTTAGTGTTGATAGCAGTAACTGCTCCATTACAACTGTTGTACTATTACAACTGTTGTAATAGTGAATTTGTCTTTTCCTAAGTTATGATGAGTATTTTTGGCACAAACAGCTAAAGCATTCGTCGGGAATGACACAAACAGGTACAAAACAGATACTATATTCATAAATGTGGTTGGTATATAACGACCATTGATGTAATATAATATCAACTTGCTACCAAAATAATATCAACACACAATATGTGTTTCAGATGTACTTCTGTTGTCAGGATTGAATGAGCTGCTGAATTGCGTTTGGACGTTTCGATGATTTATTTAATTATTATCAAGGAAAATCTACAAGGATAAGATATTATTTGCTTCTAAATTGTAAATGGTGAAAATATGGATGCTAATTAGTTAGGTAGGTACTAATTTTGTGAAAATTTGTTTATAATATAGGTACATGACTAATTTAGTTAAATTTTTGAGTTGAGAAGTTCAAAAGATGTTCTGATAATTAAACACCTAATCAGTAGTCTGGGGTATCAGAGCTCTACAACTCTTCGACTGACGCTTGTGGGTTCTGATGGTGTTGTTGGTGAGTAGATACATACAGGGTGTTTCACGAAAAGGTTACACCCCCCTTCATTTTCGCAAAATACAGCGTAAAAAATTCCGACCAACGCAAGTCTTCATGATTTTTGTGAGGATCTCAGGAGAAATACTTTTGCGCAAAAAAGTTGCGCGCAATCGTGCGCAATTGACACTAACTTCATTTTTTCAAATGGAACCCCCCTTTTTTATTACAGATTCGGATTCTACGTCAAATTTCATGAGAAATTCATACCCACATCGATTTGTTTTATTGTGCGCAACCTGGCTTTTTGAACGCTCTAAGTTGCGCAACTCCACAACTGCACAAAAATTAGATTTGGAGAACCCTAAGTGTGGCACATGTTTTTTCGTCATTTTTTAACGCTGAATCACAGAGTGTCATCCGTTTTTCAATTTGACTGGAATTTTTCAAAATAGCGGCCAAAAATTCGGTTCTTTTTAGTGAAAAAATCGCTCTTTTTAAATCGTTATGAGTTTCTAGGTAATTTTATTCAGTTCAAGCATGATCATGCTGTCAGTTTTTATTTTTAACTCCACCGTAGACGGCCCCAAGCCCGTGGTTCAAAAGGAGGTGAGAAAATGAAAAATAAACATGATTTCGACCTCACAACTGATGTTTTCGTGAAAGAAATGTTAGTTTTTCCTCTTAAATCTTGGTTTTTCTTAAAACGGATGACACCCTGTGATTCAGCGTTAATGAATGACGAAAAAACATGTGCCACACTTAGGGTTCTCCAAAATCTAATTTTTGCGCAATTGTGGAGTTGCGCAACTTAGAGCGTTCAAAAAGCCAGGTTGCGCACAATAAAACAAATCGATGTGGGTATGAGTTTTTCATGAAATTTGACGTAGAATCGGAATCTGTAATAAAAAAGGGGGGGTTCCATATGAAAAAATGAAGTTAGTGTCAATTGCGCACGATTGCGCGCAACTTTTTTGCGCAAAAGTATTTTTCCTGAGATCCTCACGAAAAGTCATCAAGAATTGCGTTGGTCGGAATTTTTTATGCTGTATTTTGTGGAAATGAAGGGGGGTGTAACCTTTTCGTGAAACACCCTGTATAGGCAGGTGAGTAGATACGTATAGGTGTTCTTTGTGTGCGCGTGGGGATTAATGGGAATTGTTTTAGGGAATATTTGGGCTTGTAGGAGGTTTGGAGTTTGGTGGAATTTTCTTGAGATGTAAAAAGTTTTCATATCATTTACTCAAATCTTTAACATCAATCTGTAGGTTTGTTAACGATACTTATACGGTAATTGCTTCCAATTTCTTTTGGTAATAGGGACTGTAGCTTTGGAAATTAATGAACCTCCCTCTATGTTGCGGATTTGCCACTAACGAGTAGAGATGGAGGTGGAGCCGTATTATATAATTTGTACGACATATGTGAAATAGTTAAAACTTCAAGAATTGTTTAGAATGTTCCGAACATTGAATATTTTGAGGCAGTTGAAGGATTTAAGGGAAAAAACAATGGTAACAAAAGGTAACTACTAAGTCAATCATATGTTATCCAGCGTACGTAGGAAGAGTGTTATTATCATTTTTTTTTTACACAATCTTGGGGGATCCCTTTAGAATGTTCCCAAAAACGGATTTGAGTGAAACAATTTTTCGAAAAAGTTCATTCTAATAATTTTGAGGCCTTTGCATTAGCTTCATTTATTTATTTTTTTTGAAAATTCGCTAAAACATTGATTGGCTCTTTCTCACTTCATTTAACGATATTGGATCTAATTACTACGGTTCATCATTTCAACAGTATTGAGTGAACGTGGGCGAGTTCTTGTGAGTGCATATTGAAAATAATAAACCCTTGCGTATTAATTTGCTTAATGATCAAAGTCAGTGCATTATGTGCTGAAGTACATAATACACTGTTTTATGTGCTTTTATCCAGCACACGAAAGAACTCCTACGGATTAAAATATACTGATTAACCCTTGTGTATTGAATCAGTGCATTGGAAACCGCATTCGTCCTAAATTCATTGCTACTCAATCTATCGCTAATTACGCTTTGGAGCGCAGATGCATAAACGAACGAACAGTGGGAATTATCTGGGGATTAAGAGCCCCTTCTGACCCTCACCTTGACCTTGATGTATGAGATTGAGGGAAACGTGGGATTTGCACGGTTGAACTCGCTTTCTCCCTCCGTCCCTCATGATGCCTTGGGAAATTGCTTGGAATACGCCCAGAACTGAACTCCAATCCAGATTATTCTACTTAATTTATTACCAGCACTAACCTCCTTATAATGGCGTATTATTTCAGCAGTGAACCCTTGGTAGGTACCTAGTTGACGAGTCCAATACTTCCCTCTACATGTGTCTTTGATGAGTGGTGAAGAAAGTAAAACATCTGGTTAATTTGAAAACGGACCGTTTGCGGGGGCCGTGAGTTCGGGGCTCGTCTCGGGAGCATATTTTCGGGTAAGTCGGTCGCAGTTCCCCCTCGTCCCAACCCAGGGCGGTGAGGCCAATGGGAAGCCATGAGCGAAATCATCAGAACAAATTTTGATCTTCCCTTTGGAAGACAGCTGATGACGTCCGCGACGCCAAGAATGGCAGTCGGACAAAAATCCAACCTGAAATGGTTGTTTTTTATTTTATTTTTTTTTTTAATTTCTGCAGTGGACCCTTGGTACCTAGTTGAGGAGTTTTCTGATGATTCCAATACTTTCCTCTACAGGGGTGAAGAAAGGGTGAAGAGGGGTGAAGAAAGTAAAACACGTTGTTAATTTGAAATCGTTTGAGAAACGTTATTAGAGTTCAGAATCAGATATTCTATTTTGATGGAATGGAAGTATCATATTATGCAATTTTCAGATGACTGATTGCCGAAATTAGGGAAATCTTCTGACATTTTTGAAAATTTGCTGGCCTCTTGAGGTGAAAGCTGGTTACACTGCTTTCACTTTACTTTGACAAATCTTATCACTACTTGCCTAGGTTACTTTAGTAACAATCCGTCTTAGTGATCAGATCAAGGAGAGGAGAAACATTCAGCATTCAGAAAACATTTTTATAGATAGTTTGTAGACACTGACAATCGCAAAGCTGTGTTCTATGCAGGCGAGTAATCTACACAGAAAAATAATAAATTGTTGTGTAATAATTTGCAGCGTTTTTTGAATGCAAACTTGAATCTTACTTCATTTTGAATATGATTACCACAATTGATTTAAAATGAAATGCCTGGAATTAATTTATTAACTCTGTCAGAAGAATGCTGGTAGGTACTCTTATAATTTTGTGGATTTCATTCAAAAATCAAAATTTGTGGACAAAGACGTTAGGTTTTATATTGAATAAAACAAACATTCTTCCCATTGGGACTAGGAGGTTTTCTTTCATCACTCCACAGCGGATAACCGGATCTTTATCCTTCTGAATGTAAAAATTCAGTACCGCCTGACGTCATCGATCCATTCGCTCTGAGGATCGAACGCCCCGAGGGTCGTGGAAGGTCAAAATTTCAACCACCCAAGGTGTCCGGCGGTTTCATGAATATGGAATCCCCAGGAGCTCTGCGTCGAATTTTGAATAATTTTCCCTCCTCGATAGTCGTTGGACGCTCTGCGGGCCACTTTTAATCGAACCGCGATGCACCGAAAGAAGGTCACAGTAAATCGTTATTATCCACGGTTGAACCGGCGTAGAGCGAGGCAAAATAAGATCCAAGAGGCTACACATTATTCACCAACGGCTTTTGATTGGTAAATTGGTGAAGTTATGCATACGAGAGTGAGTTGAAGTTTTGCATTTGTAGAAATGATGAAACTGAGAAGTCCGAGGATGCATGGATACGAAATTACCGTGTTGTGGTCAATTTGAAGTACCTAATTTACCTTAAATACATTTTTTTACAAAAATGCTTTGTAAAATGGTGAAAAAATCGGCGTTCTCTGTGCAAGTAAGAGGGTGACTGGCGAAAAAAGCATTTTTGCAACAATTTTTATCGAAATTGAATCAGTTCAAATTGACCACAACATGGTAATTTCGTATCCATGCATCCTCGGACCTCTCAGTTTCATCATTTCTACAAATGAAAATCAAAACTTCGTGTAGAATCAATTTCAGTGCCTCATTCGTACAGATCTTGTATGAATCCGATGTACAGGGAAATGTGTAAGCAGAAGAAATTTTGGGTCGCAGCATCCCAAAACAAATGTTTACACGGATTTGTAGATGATGTCTGGTGAGGAAATAGTAGGTACTTAACAAAATTTGTTAATTTTTGGTAAATTTGTTAATATTTATTTATGTTAATTTGGTATATGTAATATACCACTCCCCCCCCCCTGATGTTCCGAAATTCGATTCCATCAAAGTTGGACTCAACTCACGTCAAGGTATCCCAGCACACCTACCGGGGGGTTCCCCTGTTCAAGTCTAGGCCAGGTATTGAATTTTCACGCATGCTCACACATCAGAACACCTTTATATTAGACTCCTGAAGATAGTTTAAAAAAATTAGGGGAAATTGAGAAGGTAAAAATTTTTCAAATTTCCAACTCCAAATTGTCCCGTAGTTTGAAAATCACCCAAAAACATTGAAATTTCAAATTCAAAACAAAAGTAACATTTCACCAATTCTACAAAAGTTTAGGTACCGAAACATTGGTAATAATTAGATGTCTTCAGAAGTGCATTACACTGATTGATGAATCCAAATCGTCACTGTCATTAGCGCTGCTGATGCTGGAGAGAGCGCTTCCACAACTCAGTTCCATAGCGTTAGATGTGCTTGGTACAGCATTAGGCATCAGTTTTGTGGATGGTGGTCGTCTCAATGAAGTTATCCCTAATCAGATACTGGTTGATGACTTCATAATCTTTTCTGTTATATTCAGTTGATATGAAAAATGCGAGGATGTGGTTTTTTTTTTCTTCTCCTCACTTTCCTGCGACTTTAATTTTTTAAAAAGCTTTTTTTTTAAAGGATTGAAAATTTCATAGAAAAAAAAGTCGCGGATAGTTGCGGCAAATTCCAACGGGATTAAGTCAAGGGATAGTGCCAGAAAACATTCATAAAATGCTCTAATTCCTCAATTTTCCTCTTTTTGAGAAATTCACTATTTAATGTTAAGGTTTAAGAAGAAAAATTGGGAATTATTATTATGACGATTTTACCGAGCGCTTAGGGGAAATTCATACTTCAAAAATTATTAAAAAAACGTGAATAAAGCACATACTTATGCCATGACTCGTCATGAAGAACAGTAAGACCCAACTTGTTGATATGACGGTATCCGAACTCATAATGAGCAGGTAGTTCATCGTTAGCGTTTTGGGTGAAATGAGTTATTACCATAAATGATCGCGGAACTTGCCCTTTGGTGATCCGTAGGAGGCTTGTGAGGTCAGGAAACCTATTTAAACGTGCTCAAAGACTATCTGGGGATAGGTCCTTGCTCCTTTCCAATACTAATAGACGTTCGTTTTTTCGATTTTTTACACATACTCACAGTACTGTGCAACGGAGCGATCGGACTGCGCTCCGATCCTTTTTCCTTTGAAGTTTCGCCGCCCCGATCCTGCCAGAGGATCGGAGCGAGGTTCGGAGCGGCCGAATGTTGCAAGTGTGGACGCGGCTTTACAAGGACCCTTTTTGATTCTAAGAGTACTTTTTAGGTTGGAGAATCTCGGAAAAAATTTATTTTATCTGCTTTTCTTTTAATAAACCTCTTTTGTAAGGAATGTGTCAAGTCTACCTCTCTATTAGAGATTTGTGATGCAATTTGATTGGAGTGGAAAAGACCAAGAATTACCTAATCCACCGGTTCTGTAACCCGCTAGAGAGCAGTGAATGAGTAAGTCGGTATGGCACGGATGGTGGACAAGCGTGTCCACCCTGAACCACTATTACCATCCTGAAGTAACTTCAAAGACAGAAATCCGCGGAATCGAAGTCATGTCGTAGAGGTAATATAAATACTAAATAGGGCTTCTCAATCTGGAGCGACAGTCCTCTTCATACGCGTCTTTGAAAACTTTCAAATTGTTTGGAGAGTTGAAGCCGCACAACATCATGAGCAGACTATCTCCCCTACGGGAGAGAAAAGAAGATATTGCACAGTTTTTTTTGTCTGTGAACTTCATTTTATATCAGAGTTAGAATACAGCTGCGTATCGATCTTAATCATTTTAGTCGACTGTAATTCAATATGGAAATTGAAACACTTCAGGTTCGTCATTGACCACTTCAACGATTAGGACTTGGAGGTGCAGGTAAGGTTAGATTTCAAGGCGTCGTAGAAACTGTGAGGCTAGACTGCTATTTGGCCTTACAAGGCAGGATTGAGTGAATTGCCCCATAAAAGAGACTGGCGAAGACCAGGTTATAGTGCAGGGGGGCGCTGCCCCCACCCACAGGGTTTAATACCGCCCTCGTCCAGACAGGAGCCGATTCTCTCAACTCTCTCACAAGACTCGAGCCCTTTCTCAAATGTCAGTCTCTACTGACCCCCCCCCCCCCCCTGTTCACTACAAGAGGCAGCTAGTCAGAGCATCGCCAAACTTGTCTTAATCCCGCATAGCTCCACCAGTAGTATAATTATTGTACTCGAGGTTAATATGACCAGAAATAGTTCCAGAATATGCCACTACGTTGCGCTTGAAAATTAGCAAACAACATATTAGATAATTATACAGGGTGTCTGCCATTTGGATGGACCAAACTTCAAGGATCAATTCTACAACTAATTATCAAAAAAAAAAAAAAAAAAAAAAAAAAATGCTATGAAGCAGAAAATGCCTCATAGCATTTTTTTTTTAAATCCACACACAATTCTCTTTTCTTCACTTTGAAGTTTTTATTCGCGGTTTTCGGTTTTTCCATGTTTTTTAAATAATTCATATAACATTTTTTGATTGTAATGCAATAGATTCACTTTCTTAGAAAATTCGGTATTTTTTCCTGATAAATTCAGCGAAATGACGATTCATATATACAGTCGTCCAGAATCGTCAAAAAGCGCACAAAATTCAATAGATTTTTAGTTAGTGGAGTTAGAAACCTAGAAATTCTTCAAACTTACGAGTCTCTAAAACCACAATAAAGGTATTGATAAGTCCGTCAAATGTTGTTAGAGTTAAACATTTGTATGAATGTCACAATTTCGAATAAAAAGAATCTGAAAATTTAAAACCAACTACTAAGAAATTAATGTGGGTGAATTGGAATTTTGGGTTGGTAAAATAAAGTATACCTATCTTCAAATTAGAGTAACCCAATTTAAAAAATAAAATAAAAAATAAAAAAATCGAAATTAAAAAAAAACTTTTTATCTAATCAACCTCCACGGCATCAAGGGCAGCTGGATCTTCAATATCCAATGAGTAATAGGTGTAATCCACACTTGACTGTCCATTATTGTCGACTTTCGGTTCGGATGCTGCGAGGAGAAGTTTGGCTTCAGCATCCAGTTGTAAAATACGTTGTGAGAGGCAGGAAAGAAGTGAGAAGAGAGCCAGAGGTTGTCATTCCGAATTCCTCCAGCTCTCAGACCGCAGCTGATTTCGGTCTTGGGTCTTCCTATACATGTCTACGGAATATTTAAGCCCGAAATGGGAGAGACGCAACAGGTGTAGGACAAAAAGAAATCTGATGCGTGTAAATTCTCTACTTTTTCAATAAACCCGTCCTTAAAAATAAAATAAAAATTATTATTATGTTTTCCTTCCAAGTTGCTGAAAACAAATTGTGTTGAATTTTTTTTTGTCCTTCGAACATCAACAAGCGTCAACCTAGTCGGTCTGAACAAGTAAATTTTTTTTTTATTTTTTTTTTTTAAGTTTATTTATTTTCATTACATAATACAGTAATATAAGTTTAACCAAAAATAATAATTAAGATAACAAAAATACAGCACATGTCTTAGGTGAAATTAAAGTATTCGGAAATATAATTCCCCATATGGGCACCAGCCCGTGTTGGGGAATGAGCAACTTGCTCATCGCTCGGTAATTAGCAAAAGTATAATGAAATTGTACAAAGTGTAAGTATACTATTCAATCGAAATTTTAATAATGGTGGTAGCAGAATTACAATATTTTTATTTCATGTTGTTATACCTACTTATATTATGGTTTTAACTACTTGTAAGAAAATAATTTTTTTAAAACAATTTTTATTTTCTTAGGGTTATTTCTTGATTGCTGAATTAATTCAACTCTAGTTGTATTAGGAAAACTATTGAAAGTTAGAATGCCTTGATAGTGGAAAAATTTTTGAGAAGCTGTAAAGTTTAATTTTGGAAGAGATAGTGAGTCGTTATTAGCAAATCGGGTAAAAATAGAGTGGGTCGGAGTAGAAAATTCACTACTTTTAATTAACTGCTGTACAGCAGCTTTCTTGTACATATCGCGGAGATTTAAGAGATTTAGTTTTACAAACAAAGGACTTGTATGGGCTTTGCTGTCTAATTTAGAAACCGCTCCGTACAAAATATTTTTGGAGTACAACAATCTTGTGGAGAGTACTTTCATAGGCACTACCCCAAATTGGTAAAGCGTAGAGTAGCAGAGACTGGACGAGCGCACAGTAAATCTGTCTGAGTATATCAGTGCTCACTATTTTCTTTAGAAAGGAAAAAACGTAAATACATTTTCTTAGTTTGCCCTGAAGAGTACTAATATGCCTATCCCATTTCAATAAATTGTCAATAATTAGTCCTAAGAACCTAACTTGGTTAGAACGGTTTAAAGGAGGGCATGGACACGTACTGGGAGCTAAATTAAAGTAATTATTTTGTTACTTTAGGATTTCAGACATTTTCCTCATTTTTAGTACTCAAATGATTAACCACCGCCCTGTTCTCAACGGTTGGAGCCTAAAGCTCAAGAAATGGCATTCACAAATATTTAAGGGCAACGAGTTTAGAGAAAATACTTCAAAAAATCAAGTGTAGAGCTCGTTTTGACGATTTTGGACCACTGTGTGCCGTGGTGGGTGGACCCTAGTCTGGACGGGTACCTTCAGGCAGGGCTTCTGGGTCAGTTGGCTCTGCGTATTGCCATACTTGCAAACAATGACAAAATGGAAGAATGAATGCTTTCATCCCCTTGTACAAATAAGTATCCATATTTACATTACACCTATTTCGTATTATGTTTATTTAGAATGCATTATTAAGACGAAGAAATCATTAATCAATTGATACCAAAGAAGTTTTCTTGTACCTGAGATGTGTGATGAACAACCGTTCACCAAGAACTCCCTGTGTAGTGCAGGAGGCGCTAATATTTCAGGTGTACAATATTATGACAGTTTGCGTATCAGTAGGAAGTTGATCCGATCGAATCCGTGACAATGTAATGTTTACGATATGACGTCAACGGGAGCAACATGTGAGCCCTCGGAGCTTCCCGTCTTCCCATGACTTGGTCCGATCATCACTCACTCTAAGAGAGGAGAAAGAAGAATTTATTAGGTGCACTCAAGTTCCCATGGCGCGAGGGCTCGTCAGATTCTCGGTTTTGGGGGTTCCAACACTCCCAATCACCCTCGTTTACCAACCAAACACGGCACACACTCAAGGCCTGCGTTGTCAAGGAACATACCAGGGATAATCTCTCACCCTCGATGGCAAGGAATAATTTCCCTCGAGGAAAAAGGCCGCCAATGTGATGAACTCGACCCTACTGCTTGTCACGCTTAGTTTTCTACCTTGTCAGCGGCATGACCTCACTCAACCCGCCACTCTTGGTAATGACTAATCTGATTACACCTAGATTACTTTCGATGCTTCGAGGCCAGTTTTACCACCGTGGATTAGAATTAAATCCGCGGATCGAGATTCTGATCCCGAAAAATATTTCATCGGTGGATTGGAAGATGCTCCACAGATCAGAAAGTGGTTTAGGTCGTGTTAACCCATTTCAAGCCAAGGGTAGAAATAACAGAGTACTGAGAGGAAGAGGATGAACTGTTTTACAGGATGGCGGCCGAAATAAGGCATAATTTTCTCAACAATTGAGAGAGAAAATACTCCAAATTTCATGAATTTTACAATTTAATGGGATTTAAGAGCCCTCAGTACTTCCAAATCGATGTGACTTATACAATTCATTGTTGTTGGTAAAATGTAAAAATCTATTTTATGGGCCGGAATCCGTTTTGACTCGTGGCCCAGAACACTTAATCGCCCAGGATCGAATTTGAGCCACCATAATTTTTCTTTTGGCCAAAAAACCTCCTTTTCAAAAAAAAATTTCCAAAATCGCATCGAGCTCCCGAACGTCGAAACATTTTTTTGATGAGTTTAGGAAGAGCATGAACGAGAAGAAAATTTTCTACGAAGATTTTCCACTATTTTCAATATTTAACAAAAAGTCGATGCAAAAACGCATCAGTGGCCGGAAATGGGTTAAGACCTGGATGAAGTGTGATAACGCAGTCCTTTGTCCAGGATCAACTCTTGTACATCCGCGTTGGTGCTAACGTGTACCAAACACTGTTGATCTCACTTCCTATCAGACGAATTTCACCAAGCGGATTAACCAGAGTTGATCCTCAGCAGGCGTTCACAACCGCAGATTAACTGTAGTTAATCCTCGACAGGAATTCACCGAAGTAGAATAACTATAGCTAATCCTCGACGGGCGTTAAACGGATTAACGCGCTATATCGGTTCAACTAGGCCTTAACACGATTTGAACCTGTTCGAGTCAAGTCCGGGAATATCTATGAAGTGAAATATATTATAATTATGAATCAAAATTGCTGCCATATTAAAAACTCATTATTTCCGGTTGATCCACGAATGAAAAGTTTTCGTATGTAACGGATTTAATTTCAATTTTTTGATGCACGTTGATGACACCAGGTCGGATCCATGACGAGCAAGAGATGAGTCTGCTGATCTGCATTCTCCCGATCGCTTCCAAAGACTAGTAGAGGCTGATCATCGCATTCTGACGTCCTAAGGTGGCACAAAGCTTTCTTATCCCTGATAGTGAGGAAGCAATCTTGAGGGAAACCTGGTGAGTTTTCGCCGTAGCGGAGGTCGGAATTATTAGCGGTGGTGAGTTGGGAGGCTTTGGCGGTGTTGAGGCGGCAGCGGTGGTCTCCGATGTCCCTCAGATCCGTTGTCCTCCAGGCCTCCGTTCCCTGAGGAACCCCAACAACAGACGAAACCGCCTCAAAGGCCGCATCCTCAAAGAGCCGTCCAAAGGCACCTGGGGAACCGGCGAGGCGGGGCGGCGTCTCCTGTTTGTTTTGTCTAATTGCTTTCAAGAGGGATCCAAGTAGAGAAGCTCGTGTCATCAAGAGTGGCGCTGGAGGGTGTCACCGAAGTCACTTCTCCCTTTCAATCCCTCTCCCTTCAGAGGTCATTTCTGCCAATTCGGAAGGCAATGATGAACTCAAAATTCCACATCAATAATAGATTGTGGTAAGTGACGTCATAATAGATTGATGACAAATGGATACGAAGACAAAAGAACAACAGGGTTCCCCTAGGTGTGTATCTAATGGCCGTTGAAAAATGGGTAGAATTTTTAATATCTAAATGCGAATCTGGCCCTTTTGGTTTATTATTTTTAATAATGAACCTTTGGAATCGACCAAGAAAAGATTTTTTTAACACCCCTCAAAATTTGATGGTTTACGTTTCAAGGTAGGTAGAATCCAAAAATCGAATAAAAATTTGGCCGTCCATCCGCCGTCCGCGGCACTTTTGCCACTTAGCATTGACCGATTTTGATGAAATTTTGTATGTTTGGTATGTGTTTTGGGGTCTAGTTGTGCCCCGAAGCTTTTGGTTGATGTAGGTCAGTTCTAAGGGTTCCAAAATCAATTTTGAAATTTTGAAAACGCCCTAACTCAAAAAATTTTGATATAAAGGTATTGTTTTCCCTTCAATTTAAGATTCTATAGAATTTTTAGAATTTTTTGAGACCACGCGGAGCTCTGTAGGACAAATCGTTCGCTCCCTACGAAAATTTAAGGGTTTATATTGAAATATATATATATATATAAATCAAAACACGAGTGTGAATCGCAAAAGAGGCCTAATCTCCGTTCAAATTAGAGCTGCCCGAAATGCGATCGATGGATGGTGATTTTGATTTTTTTTTAAATTTTTTATATTTTTTTATTATTTTATTTTATTTTATTTTATTTTTTTTTATTTTTTCCTTCATATTGGATGGTTGGTGATTTTGTAGACGAGTTATCTATATAGAAAAATAATAAACCATTGTGTAATAATTTGCAGCGTTTTCTCACTGATTTTATTCATAAAGTGAAATCAAACTACACCAATACTGATGGAGGTGACCCAGTAGTACTTAGTAGATTATCTGGATTGGTGACCGCTCGAGGGCGATATCGCAGGTCTTGAGATAATTTTTCGGGTTGGACTGTTGGTGAACCCCGCTCTACTTAAGCGGGTGAGGCAATGAATAGCAATGAGTGCATACTGAATTCACCCCAAATCACGGGGTGGTACAAAAACGGTGTGGCACATAGCTTTCTCGAATCAATAACCGTAATATATAATCCGCTGCATAATAGCTAAGTGCAAAACATCAATCTCAATGTACCTTGCGCCACCCTCATAGGGGACCATCCACACGTCAACCCACACAAACCTCGAAAATTTCATCGAATTCGGATGGAAAATGTAGAAGTTATGAATATTACACGGATATTCACGTTTGCGCATGCGCAGAAATAAAGAGTTGTGAGTGCCTTCATTACGAAATTTGATTACTGGATGCTGAAGACGCAAAAATGAGTGTAACTCGAAGAAACGAACAACATTTGCATTTTGGTCTCTGACTTTTGGGATTCACACCTGTGTGTTAGGAATTTGTCCTAAATACAACCCTTAAGTTCCAAGGGAAGCGAACTACTTGTCCAAAAGAGCTCTAGGTGGTCTCATTCAATTCTAAAAATTCAATGCTATTTGGAATTGATGAAAAAACAATACCTTTATATCAAACGTTTTCGAGCTAGGAAGCTTTTTGGAACCTCAGCCCTTATTTTGGAACCCTTAGAAGTGACTGACATCAACCAAAAGCTTCGCGGAGCCCACAAACCAAATTTCATCAAAAATCGTTACATGGTCAGCAAATTATGTAGATCGACCCAACAAAACCCACTACGTCACCTGATTGGAAATGGAGTCCAATGGGATTATCAACTCCTTCTTTGCCGAGCTTCCGGTAAATTTATTACCTTCTTCAGGGCTAGAAGGCGGCTTACTCAGTGAGCACACTCAGCGTCAATTTGAAAGGTGCTGGTCGAAATGCCATTTCATAATTGTTAACGATTAAAATTTTTGGAATTAAATGAAAAAATGAATTAAACACCAGCTTTCGGGAAAACAAAACAATCAGACATTATAAAGATGTATCACAGCTTGGAGAGCAAAATTTTTATTAGATTTTCGGATTTTGCGTACGTTGTGTAACTTGTTTTTTTTTGTCTATTCCAAAGGTTCATTATTGGAAATAATAAACTAAAATCCCTCTTGAGCTACGAATACTCGTGAGATAGGTTCAAAAGGATCAAAGCAATAAACGATAATGAAAACGCTGACGATGTCAGAAAAACCTTACAATTTGTGCCGTAGTCCCCTCACTTTACTATATGTATAACTTCTTGATTGGAGACAAAAACTAATTTCACTGAGGTACTTACATTTTAATCCCATACCGACAATTTTGATTTCAGCTGAGAAAACTCGGCTCCGGATGCTTTTCGCTTAGAGCCTACGCCTAAAATGAGGAATTTCACCGATCTCTGTTTGCATTTTTCCTGAATAGTTAATGGTGTGGGATAGATGAAAATCGGGCTGATTTCGGAAAATAAGTCTCCTGTTATTTTTGGGAGACAGTCAAAATTTTTAATTTCAAAACTAACCGGGAAAACAGACGTGCAGCGGGAACGCTCGCTGATTGGCTGTTCGGATCGCCGTCTCCTCCCAGTGTTGCCCATTGGGACGACGAAATCGTGTTTTCTAAGAGAAAAGTTATCAAACAAAAACAGAGGAAACCTAATTTTCCCCATGACGTGAGCTAGGCACCTACCTACAGCTTCATATCGGACTGCTGCTACCTACCTCAGGCGAGCTAACTCTACAATGATTGAACCAACTCCAAATTGACATTCACCTGACATTCGACTGTACTGCGCAACTCTCAATTCACAACTTCACTACTTTTGACGTTCTATAATTTGCAATATTAATTTGGTACATAACAATTTCCAATAATATTGGAAATTGTTATGTACCAAATTAATATAATAATTACTTACATAACTTTATAAAACATTATATTATAATGTTTTATAAAGTTATGTAAGTAATTATTCTTTCTACACACGTACTTATCATAAGTGTGAGACCCCATCTCGCTTTTTCTATTTTTTTCTTCAGTTTTTCGATTTCGAACTTTACTGTTTCGTGAAATTTTGCATCTGGGGACTATGGATTTCTCGATCTCAGCGCTTCAAGCGGCCATAAATGAACTATTCCAGCATGACGTCATTTTCCCGGTTTTTTTAAACATTCGAATTTTCTACACTGTTTTGTTTATTCGTAAATTAGGAAGTTCGGGCTGAAAGTTTGCCTTAGGGGGTTTTTAGAGGTGCTGAATCCGATTTTGGGGTCGAAAATAGGAAATTCCGACATGGTGAAATTCCTCATTCAACAAACATGGAACATGCTTTAGTCGCGCTTTCTTGAATGACGAGTAAGTACACTTAAAGACGTTGACGGACGGCAATCTGGTCCAGGACACAACATCACCTGAGGACGGCTTGAGTAAGACTGGTATGTCGGGGTTCACGCAGAATTTAATAGCGCTTATGATGACTCACTACTACCTTTAATGGAAGTATCGCTTATGTTACACCACGTTACACGATCCTTGGTACCGTATCAACGACAAAAATTTTGTGACTCGATACCGTTCCTGAAAAACGTAACACTTTTTGCCAGTTAGGTCAAGACTAAAGCATGTTCCGTGCTAATATTGTTTCAAACGGTGTAAGCATGAAATAATTTCTTCTTTGTATTGTAGTCGACAGTATTTGTATTTTGGTCGAGTGTGGAGTGTGGAGCCTGGTACTAAATTTGGGAAAAACAAGAAATTCTTCTTTCCTTAGGAATTACTGAAAGCGAAATGACCTGACAAATCATGAAAAAAACGAGTTCGCCAGAATACCTAAAAAGCCTCGTCAACCAACGTCCAACTAATCCCAAACCCATTAGAACGACATGACGTCACGTCGGTGGAAATTAACTTCCGCAGGACCCCCCCCCCCATCCCCCCGGGCTATAGTCAGGTTACAATCAATATTCACCGCCAAGTAGCATAAACAAGGCAGGGTTGAGTAGGAGGTGTCAAATCAGTCTAAATAAGCCGCCAGACGTGTGACGAGGGTGTCACCTCTGAGGGGGTCGCTTTACGGGGAGCCCGGCGGCTTCTCGATTGTCGTTTTCTCTCACGCGGAGAGAATTTATTAAAAATAAAGAATTTATTAAAGGATAAATTATTAAATGTATTAAATTTGCACTGTACTGTGTATAAATTATACAGTATTACCACCAGCAGGTTACCACCATAGGACTGCACACTGGGGTAAACAATACTGCACAGCCCACATTATTTACTTTCATATGTTCGAGGGAGAAGATTGCAACTTTGAAAGCGTGCGGTCAGGTAATCCCACATCAATAGTTTTCTGCGTGAAATTCAGATCCAGGATGCCCGAAACTTCATCCGATTTCTAGGAGAGGACCATGAGAACAAAGGTCTCTACGGGTGAACATCAACCCAGTCTAGAGATGGGCGGTATTTAACCCTGTTATTAAATAACGTTTCAGGGAAGGCTCCAAAATGTGTGGAGCCAGAACGATAGCTTTGGGGTTTTTTTTAATCGAAAAAGAGTGTAAATACACTAACACGTAACTATGTCGAAAATAACTGGATAGAAACTCCGACTTAGTTAGGAAACGAAAACTAGAGATCAACGGAATGATACTTTGGAATGGAATAACAATTTAACATTATAAACAAACGAACGTAGGTCGGGAACGACAAGTAGAAATCAAAGAAACGATACCTTGGAATGGTATGTCGGAATGAGTTTGGGAGAAGGTCCCTGAGATAACCTATCAATAAATAACAGGTTATTGGAACCTATCACCCACCCAGAGCGGTGACGGTGGAACCTAATACGCAAATGCAACCGTTTCGCCCATCTCTAACCCAGTCGTCATTCTCGACGCGAAAACTATGAAAAACGCTCTTACTTCCCGATTTTCTGAAACGTCACTGAGTGACCGCAATCTCTGGGAAACGTAAAAGAACATTCGACTGCGCCATAATATAGGAATACTTAACACCAGTAGCAATCTTACTAAAATAATCTCTCGAATGAAACTCGAAGGTAAAAACCAATAGTTCATTCCAATGGTTCTTTATTGAAAATAATAAACCAAATACAGAATGATTCCTTTTGATTAAATTCTCCACTTCAATGATTGCTGTGGTAACAATAATGTCATAATAAAGGGAGTTACAACATCAACCGGTTTAGTTAGATTGTAGTTTGGGACCCAGTAAGCCTCTGACAGCTCAGTTTAGCTGTAGATCACTAATATTTCGTTGAATTCCTTTGCATACCATTAATTTCTCGTTGTTGGAAAAATTTATATTTTTACATTATTTCACTTGAATTAGCTAATTGAAGCTTGGTTTGGTTTGCTTACTTTTATTTCCAATGAAATACCCGCTCTCATTTCGAAGGACAGTTTGAATTATTTTACAGGGTGTCCCAAACTTCACTCACCAAACTACAGGGATCTACTAGGTATTTCCTCTTGACTTTCCAGGTTTTTTGAATTTGAAGTGTTTCCTAGTTTTTTGGAATTACAAGTGTTTTCCTGGTTTCTTGGCACACACTCACATTTTTTGAGTAAATCAAAATCTGATTACAATGTCGGAAATAGCGTTAAATTTCATATTACGTCTTGTTGGAACCAAAAAAAAAAAAAAAAAATCCTTAACACCCAATAACAAGATGGCTGTTTTGAGGAAACACTTCATCTCAATCAGGGGCAATTTCCAACCGATCTTCCGATTGGTCCCCTTGTGATTTTTTCTATGGGGTTTTTTGAAATCCCTTATTTCTGTGAACCGCTTAAGGATCCTTTAAGATATACAGAACCTCAGGAAGGAATTTTCAACATAACGCCCACTATGCTTGAAAGAGTCATGACAAACGCCCGAAATCGGTATATTCAATGAATTGAGAATGGGGGACGTCGCCCAAATGATTTTATCTTCAAAACAATGTAAAACAAAAGTTGAGTAGTGTACCTACATCGTAAAAACCAAATTACAAACTCCCCTATCCATACAATCCGTTTTATTCAGTTATGAAAGAAGGAAGTTATGCTGCCTCACCCTGTATTTTGAATTTCAAGATTTTCGGGAGTAGTAGTTTTAGAAAACACCTCACAGTAACAAATGAGGGATTAAATTTGACCAATTTCCCCTATTTGATTCATCAATTGGATGGTTTTGGATTTTTAAAGATTGAAGCGGTATCGATAGGACGTTTTTTGCAATTTCAATAGAATTTATGAATTGTGGGACCATTTTTAACCCCAGGGGGCAGTAAGTAACTGCAATATTAGAGTAGGGAAGCACGTATTATGTTTTTTGATCACATCAACTGTTGATGTGATCAAAAAACATAATACGTGCTTCCCTACTCTAATATTGCAGTAATCATTCGAAAAAAGTCTTTAGTATGGAAAAGTTCTTGACGTCTTCCAATCTTAGAGGCTTGGCTGAGGCAATCAAGGAGACGACAACCTGGATCAGAAATGATTGAAGAATTCAGTCTTACTTGAGGCCTTGCTTCAGTGGATGTTATGTCTCTAGTTTCACTCACAGACTGGACATGTCTATAGACAGTTGTTGTGTGATTTATATAATCCCCATGTGGATGAAGTTAATGGATTTCATAAACGATAATATACGAATAAGAGGCATATTTATCAGCTTTCTCCAGCCTGGGGGAGTCGTTTTCTCCTGTTCTCACGGTGTTATAAACGAAAGAACTATTCAATCTTGAAAGACACTTTCTCAAAGACGTTAACAAGTCGGAGGCGAGAAGAGAATTGTGCACAATTGTATATTACCATATTTGTTCAAAGGTAGAATGAAAACCGTCAACTACAATAATTCCGTACAATTAGGATTACTTACTTATGTTTTCTGTATATAACATTCTTGATGGTTGTTCCTCGTGGGAAAGGAGATGTTTTTATACTCTTTCACTAAGCTTGTACATGGAAACTGATTACTACACCTCTAAAAAGATTACTTCAGGTTCCAGGGTTCAGAATTTACTGGGTAGTTTAGAGTAGAATTTACTGAGTATTTCAATGAAATAACCCAGGAATGAGGAATTTCACCGATTTCTGTTTGCATTTTTCCTGAATAGTTAATGGTGTGGAATAGATGAAAATCGGGCTGATTTCGGAAAATGAGTCTCCTGTTATTTTTGGGAGACAGTCAAAATTTTTAATTTCAAAACTAACCGGGAAAACGGACGTGAAGCGAGAACGCTCGCTGATTGGGCTGTTCGGATCGCCGTCTCCTGTCCGTGTTGCCCGATGGTACGACGAAATCGTGTTTTCTAAGAGAAAAGTTATCAAACAAAAACGGGGGAAACTTAATTTTCCCCATCTCGCTTTTTCTATTTTTTTCTTCAGTTTTTCGATTTCGAACTTTACTGTTTCGTGAAATTTTGCATCTGGGGACTATAGATTTCTCGATCTCAGCGCTTCAAGCGGCCATAAATGAACTATTCCAGGATGACGTCATTTTCCTGGTTTTTTTAAACATTCGTATTTTCTACACTGTTTTGTTTATTCGTAAATTAGGAAGTTCAGGCTAAAAGTTTGCCTTAGGGGGTTTTTAGAGGTGCTGAATCCGACCGGATTCAGCAAAATCGGATTACTATGAGGGATTACAATGATGGATCGATGAAAACAAATTATGAAAAAGGTATAAAGAAGAGTTAGTTCAACCAATCTGGTGGGATCCGTTAGCTTCATCCTTGTTAATAAATTGTTATAAAATATCTGGTGGGATTCCTGATGATTTGTTGTATAACCACCGTAGGAAGAAAAACCTTGTGTCAACCAGTGAACTAGTTTTGAGTGCTCTAAAATTTAAATTTTATCAATCAAAACAACTACAACTACTCAGCTACTCAACTACCTACTCTTTTGTCAACTTTTTTTAAATAAAAATTTTAGTTTTCCGTCTGTATGTATGCAAAACTGTTCGAAATCAACATCGAAGTCTGTGCGCACCCGTAAACGTGAATCGCTCGACAAATCAATTTCTCTTGACCTGTTCGTCAGATTTTGAGCACAATTTCGAAGATACTTTGATACTGGCTCAATCGTTATTACTTATCAAATATCACCATAATAAGTAAGCATTAAAAAAATATTATCTGCGCACAATCGTGTATTATTTCTCAATCAATAGGCTGTACTTTTGTAAACTTTCAAACTATCAATATTGTGAAGAACATGAGCGAGCGTCAGGAAATTTATCTGAGGAACTGCTCTATAATATAACTTTCCCTGTTACACCAACTGGTCGACCTACTCAACTTGGTTCAAGAGCAACAAAGATTGTTCAAGAACAATAAAACTCACCTAACTGTGGATATGGGCGCCAAAACAAGGAGTGAGCGTTTACCTGGAACATAATTCAAAAAAATTAGATAATTGGCAAGCAGGTGACAGACAATTTGATGGAAAGAAATTGTGTCCTCTATAATCATCATAATTACCACACCCTTTCTCTGATTGCTCGCTCGCTCGGATACATCTCTCCTGAAAAGCCTTCTCAGAGATAAAACTAGCAAACTACACTGAATTTCACACAAAATCCATTTCAAAATTTGGTCTGAAGTGTTCCCCGCCCATTTGGTATTGTTTGGATCATAAATATTCGCAAATTCTCTCTTTCCTCGAACTTGTCTCGGTTTCACCTCTTTCAGTCACCTACGTCGAAATCATCATTCTCGTCGTCCAGAAGGTTCCACTAGAGATTCTTTGCGCAGGGGCCCCTGAGGTATGAGTAATTAGTATCTGCGTTGCTCTTACACCTGATTGTTAAAATTGAAGCAACTATCCTGCCTACCCTGTCAGTCCTATACAGGGTGTAACGGTTAAGGTCGTACAACCGGCCAGGGTTCGATTCTACAACTAATTTGTGACTTTTTTTGTCTCACGACTTTTTTTTCTTAACCCCCTTAAAATTGGACTTTTTTCACTTCTAAGATTTTTACGTATTTTCGACTTTAGGCCATTAAAACAGCCATAACTCCCTTGTTTTTCAGTTAAAATTCAAATATTATTATACCGTTGGAAAGAACGTTAAATTCTCTATCTCCCTAGTGTTAAATAAAACTTTTCAAAGAAGACCAAGATGTTGAAAAATGAGCCCGAATAGTAAAATCTCGGAAATTTTTCGTTTTTTCAAACGTTTGTGACTCTAACTGAAACTGCCGGTTAAGTTCTCACTGTAACCCCAAAAGTTGACCCAAAATCGCAGCTTTCCAACGGTATGGTCATACAATTGTTTACAGTGGACTAATGGTGTAAAATCCTCGTTCCCGTGCCAAAAACCGTGGATCTTCCAGTAAAAATCGACGTTTTTCGCGAAAACATTTTTGCCCTAAAATGAGTTAGGCAGCCATCTTTTCGTACTTTGTCTCACTGAGTCAAATGATTACACAAGTCTTATCGAAAAAGCAGTTACTAATATCTTGTCCAATTCTCTTTTCGAAAATTGTCTTAATTTCTGTTTATTTGTATGCCGTTTTATGAGTGTATGAGTTTTATGAACTGCTATTTTGTTTTAGACAGGTTATTATGAACAGGGTGGTTTGATTACTTGCGATGTGGGGAGGAGGATGGACATTAAAAACATACCTTTGACCTTATTGTCGACCATAGTAACGTTAGTAACTTGGCCGATCTAGTAATAAAAAAATTGGCATACAAATTAACAGAAATTAGGACAATTTTCGAAAAGTGAATTGGACAAGATATCAGTGACTGCTTTTTCGATAAGTCTTGTGTAATCATTTGACTCAGTGAGACAAAGTACGAAAAGATGGTTGCCTAACTCATTTTAGGGCAAAAATGTCTTTCGCGAAAAACGTCGATTTTTACTGGAAGATCCACGGTTTTTGGCACGGGAACGAGGATTTTACACCATTAGTCCACTGTACATGTTACACCCTGTATATCGACGCCCTACAGTCCATTCTCACCCACCGCTTCGATCTGAACGGCAAAAAGTTCTACAATAGCTATTTCAATCCAATCTTTATAATACCCTTTTTGAAAATTGGACCTCCGCTGTTCGCAGGTGCTCAGAGATACAATGGCTTCTGCTGATAGAACTTCCGTGGTGCTGTGACCTCTCCGACCGTACTGATGTGCAATGCAAATAGTATTTAGAGGTGGAAGGGGCCACACGGTGGGGGGGGGGGGTAGAGGGGTCATTATGAGAGGGTTCAGCTCTGAATTCCCAGTCCATTGTCTTTGTCCGACTAATTAAAGCGCTCTCGGGCTCGATTTGTCACCCTGCGCCCGCTCCAGTTGCGTTCTACATGCTAATTGGGACAGTTTTGTTCAACACTGCTCCAGACTTGGCTCATAAACCCTCTCAACAATAGAGCATTTATATTTGTGTTAAATGCTACCTAGAGAGGAAAATCACACGCGAATCCTTCCAGTAGTTTAGCTCAGACACTGGAAATGATGTTTTACCACGTCCTCATCAACCACCTAACTTTAGTAGAATAATAACAAAGTGGAAATGTGAACAGTTGAGTCCAGCAAAACGATGTCGCCTCAGCAGGTGAGTGAATTCTCGGCGATAAAAACAAACGATGTTGTTGAAAGGATGTGTAGTATTTCTGATGGTTCTGCTCTTTCATGAATCCGCTAGAATGGTGTAAACCGAGCCGAAATAAATTTCTGAAATGACCTTGAGGAAAGCTGATTTCTCGTTAAGTAAGGTTTTTTATTTTTCTATTACTATATCTTGTAACGCGCCACTCTACCACTATACGTACGAAATAATGGTTTGATTTGCATGAAAATATCATATATACCTACCATGAATTAAAGCACTAATTTAATTTAATCGCCACCGTACTTAGGCTTCTGGATGCACACACCACGACATTCCAGAAAAATTGATTTCTGACGATTTTATAGTCCGATTTTGCCTGAAAGCCTATGATGGTAGTTGAGTGATTGGTTTCGAATTTATTTATTTATTTATTTATTTTTCATAGGGGGCCAGGCAGTTAATCTGGATATTTGATGTGCATGGAATACGATCTTATTGACTTTGGACAATGGCAGATGAACGATTAAGACATGAGATGTTGACATACATAATTTATTTTGACTAATGTACATCATAGGTTGGTAATATTAGAGAGACAATGGGGTAGTTGCAAGGGTCAGAATTTCTCATTTCCGATATCGGATTCAAATTTAGCGCACTTGAAAAAGTTCCTGCGCCAGTTTTCAGTTTGAAATTCCATCTAGTTCAGCCGTAAGGAATACCGCCCTCGTTTGTCTTGGCGGGAGAGCTGGATAACAACTCTGACGACACCTGGCAAAAGGAATCTCTCGACAGGTCGCGTTGAGAAACTGCAATCGAGGTCACATTCATGTCAGAGAAAATGAAATAAGAAAGCAAAAATAATGGTGATTAAAAAACAATAAAATATATTTTCAGCAACTGCATATTTGGATTTATTTATTTATTTTTTTTTTGCGTTGATCATCGCAACTATGACTTAGCACCCCCCCCCCCCTGAACTCAGCAATCCCTTCTAACCGCGTGAAGTATTCACGCCTTGAATCCAAAAATCCCGTTTTTTAGAAAGACTCTAATTTTTTTGAAAACTTTTCTGTGAGTTTGACTAACAGTTGTCCTTCAACGAGATTCACTACACAGAAGAAAATTAAAAAATATCAGGCAACTAGCCCTCAATAATGTATGTAGTACAGAGGTAGTTGTTTCGGTTCTTTTCTTCTCTTTTCTTCAGTAATTATTGTTTTCATGACTTACTAACTGCCTTATTATGAAGGCAGTTTCAAGAACAAAGAAAATACTAAGGTGTGACTTGGTTCTTTGCTCACATCCCCATGCTGTCTAAGTACCAAAATCAACTGATAAAAAACAACGATACCATGTATCACACTACGGCTCCAGACGATGGGGGATCTACGTGTTGGATGGAAGATACTAACTAAATCTCGATGAGTGAAAATGTTTCATGCAGTAAAAAGGCAATAATTTATGATTTATCACTTATTGTTTAGAATTTAAATGTAACTTCACTCACATGAATAAACGATTTCCTTCGAAACCAAACAATTGCTCGAAACAGAAAATAGTAAAAATTTTCGCGGGACATTTTTGCGCCAGTAAAAGAGATTCGTATTTTCTGTTGGTAGGTAAGTACACCCTGGTCTGGTTAGGTTCGTTTAGCCACGATATCGAAAGCTTCCAGTCTGATTGGAACCACGTAAGCATCTATTTCTTACCCCTAAAGCGCTATCTGGCAAATCCGCTATGAGAAGAACGTCAAGCAAAAGGGCATAACAAACATGCTCAAGACGGGCGGCGGCGAGGATGCTGTGGGGAACGCAATATCCGAAGTGAAGCCATAAACTCTGAGGGGCGGCACTATTTCCGTCAGGTGAGCACTTGCGGTCCTAATATATCAAACAGGTGAGGGCTCAGACAGGGGAAAAAGAGAAGGTCGCAGGCGAGGGACTCGGGTAACGTCTATTTCAACGAAACGGACAGTTCTGTGGTATCCGATGAGGGCGAGGAAGTGAAGGGTGCATGCCTGCCTCGAGAGCTCCGTGGAGGGATCGATATGAGCAGAACATCGGGATCATGTCGTGAGGCTGAGCAGGCAAGGCGCCCTCAACTTACAGGCAACAATTTCACCATATTCTTAACAGTGGTGACAGCGGTGGGATAGTAAATCCGTGAAGTCGTTAGGGGGAAGAGTCACCATTCTTGAACTTGAAAAGCACAATTCAATTAGAAATTGATTGATGGTGGTTTACATCTTGGAGAACTGAAGGCACGAGATGTCCTAAGCGATGTCATGCATAAGATCGAGGGCATGGTAAGGCTGACTATAGAACAATACTTGAATGCTGGTAAAATTGCACTAAAGTTGCCGGATGGATCAGGTGAAGATGATTCATCTTGTACTAAGCAGCCAAGAGTAAAATCGCGTTCGATTGCTATAATATTGGCAGAAGCCCTCAGTATGGCCTTAAAGATTGAAGGTCTAATACAGAGCTACTGATAGTTGAGTGTGCCAACACGACTAACAAGTCAGTTGAAGTTCTGCAATATCGTCCTCGGGTTACACGGGAAATTCCACAAAATTGGAAATATACCAACCGACATCTGGTATGTTGGGAATGTGGAGTTGATGGACATACGAGAAGAGGTTGCCCTTTTCGAATTTCAGGTACGCAGCGAAGAGTTGGAATTGAGAGTTCGTTTTGTTGGAATTGTGGAAAGGGAGGCCACAAGCGAATTGTTATAGCAGAGGACGTAACAAGAGCTCGGGGAAAGAGGAACCAGAGCGGAATGAGAAGCCAGAGAATAGCTTTGCAGGTAATAGAAAAGAGGATTTGATAACGGGAAATAAGGAATTGACGACAGCAGAATCGGGTCGAGTGGACAGTGAGCAGCTTAAAAAGAGTGATTGGAGGATCGAACCACAACTAACGAATGAGGAGGTGGAAATCGAAGGTGTAGATGTTTTAAAGAAAGGAGGTTTATCGGTGTCTGGGAAAGAAATATGAAAATATGATAGATCTTGAAAATGTAGAAACAAAGTTGGATTTGAAAGGAGGACTTGGAATCGGGATCAATAGAAGAGTCGAGCTAGAACCTCGAGAAGTTGAGAAGAAAGAGCATCAATGGAAGGTTGACGGAAGAAGAAAAGAGGAAAGAGGCATACAAAATCTATTGTGGTACAAAAATTTATATCTGAAGATCTGATCGGAAAGGAAGAGGCACAGGATGAAGGACAAGGGTCAGAAACGGAGAATAATAAAGGAAAACAACACAAGGTAATATCAGCCATATCTGAACCAAACATTGAAGCGAAGAAACCTGCGGATTCAACGTATCTGCCTTGAAACGTTAACCAACTAATTTTGAGGGGGGTTATAAAATTTTTTTTCTTGGTCGATTCCAAAGATTCATTAGTGAAAATGTTACCTAAACGAAAATTCGAAAAGCATAGCAAATTCGGACGAAAATTGATTGAGAAACCCAAATTATTCACGACGGTACCCTCTTCGAAGAGCTTCGAGCAAACATCAATGTTCTTGGGGAGATCGGGGATTCGCAACGAAAATCAATTTGGGTTGAATCAACTTACGTCTGGCTGTTTCCACCAGACTTCGATTGTTCCACTCCTCTGCTTCTTCTTTCTGGAGTGTGGGGAAGTGTGAGACTCCTGGTAATACCTCAACACTCCAAATAATATCCATAAATTTCTTGATTGTGGTAATATTTTCCACAGTCTGATTGAAAGCACTTGATCTTCCTTCCCTTCTGATGTCCCACCTCACGTTTAAGCTTCCTAAATTCCACTTTTTTGAAAAATCTGACATCGCACCACCTGGAAGGTATACAACATACTGCAGCTCCTCTCGACTGAACTCGCGCTGGTTACCAAAATCTTCGTGGGTGATGTCCAAGATTTCAGATATGCGATTGGATTGGGCACACCCATCCTGATAATATACGTGCTGTGGTGAGTATACTTAAGACAAAATAGAATCCGTTTCAGCACAGACACCTCCAATATTTCACAGTTATTTCTCGAGTTCTACAAACTGGAACCGCCTGGTCTTCTGCCAGAAAGGACGGGTCATCGAGAGCTGCACGCCTCATTAGCGGCCACGGCGGCCAACTGACTCCCAGCTACCGAATCACGAATTTAACTCAATCTGGAGAGTTGAGAAAATAATTAATTATTACTGCGATGCTCGTGATTGTTAACAACAAACAGTCCTTAACCATGTTGTTTTTGCATGTTCGTCTTACAATAGCTGATCTTTGCATCAGCACACATCACGCCCTGGATTTGACGGTAATTGATTCGTAGAATTCAAGATGGAGCTGAATATTATGTTTCTCTCTGAAACGAAATAAGCTAAATATTATTCAACGATCTATTTTCTTGGAACCCCTATCTTCGAAGTGGAGGTAACATAGTAATTTCGAGTTTGTTTTAGATTATTGGACCTGTACTGTAAAAACATTCGTACTAACGCTACCTACTAACGAGGGTCTGCATGTGATTAGCAAAATATCAGAGATCACGATGGGTTACGGAGACAAATTCCAGAAAAAATCTTAAATTTCAAATAGGTAATCAACCAGAGTACACTAATGGTTGTACGAGTAAAAGAGAATCCTACAAGGTATGTACGTATGTTTACAACCCCCATAAACAGCAGGATAGGCAAATAGTTCCGAAACAACACTCATTCCAGGCTGAACTGGACGTGTGAGAACTCTGAAATGGTTCATAAACAATCAAGTGGGAAAAGGATATCGGTTTCTGAAGATAGTGCGCAGTTCTTGTGTTGTGAAATCCGACAGTGCAAGAGCCAGTGGGATTCCAACATATTGATGTTAAATGTAGCAACAAAATTAATCGTGCAGCTGTGAATTTTGTCTTGGCACCTTACAGTGATCGCGAACGTCAAAATTTACATCGAACGTAACAAGAATTTTGGGTTTGAGGATCCCAACGGAATCAACACGAAGGAATAATTCTCAACTAATCTCAGTTTCTTCAGTTCCACTCTGTCGTTTCAATTTTCTGGAGAAACAATTTGGTTTGAAATACAGGCTAGATTCAGGGGATATTAGGTGGAATTCCCACTCGTGCAGCATGAGTCATTCCTTCTCTTCATTTACCTGAAAACATAACTTCATGGTTATTTCGAACTCACAGAGTGTCCACACGTCATTATTTTTGATTATCTGTATACCAAACCAACTTACCGTAAAAAATACTGGGTATGTTTTGAAGTTGATGGTAACCCTTGTCCACGCACTACTCGTCTTTACAAACTCAAGGACTACCCAGATGCCAGTCATTGAGTTATTAATAGTTATTATTGAGTAATTAATAGTTATTAATTAGTTATTAATATTTATGCGTCACTGGTCCCCAAAATACCAAATTTCAGACATTTTTGGACAACTACTGTATTTGTGGAGTTGCGCCCTTATCTGTAATGGTGCACTAGACCCAAATATACCATAATCATTATTACCACGATCAAGACAGTTATTTCTACAAATAAAGCATAAACAAACCGTAAAAATATGTTTTTTATCATATTTTTTGATATGTCGACCCCATAATATGAACTGAATCGTTTATTATTATGATTGAACGAGACGTTGTCAGTCACACATAGTTTTATTTCGTATTACTACAGGGGACCGGTTTCGGACGTTATGCCATCATCAGCCTCTGCAAGTAACAAATGAGGCTGTCAAAATACTTATGGTAATAATGGTAACAATATATTATTTATAGTGGTAGAAAAGAAACAATTGTGATGCACGTAAATAGTGGTTAAAATGAATGTTATAAATGTTATGAATGTTTAAATTGCAAGATATGGTAGCAGGAGGCTATGAAAAATGTATGGTAAAATAAGGCTATGGTAAAAAGGGGCGTGAATACAAATTTTGAGTGTTAGAAAAGTACAATAGGTAGATAATGAATTTGCTTACTGGGAGAAAATTGACGAATCGCACGTTCGCACTGTGTATGATGTTCGCACTGAATATGTACTGTGAGGGGCAGTCTTATGACAGTGGGTTTTTAAGCGAAACAGCCAGACGGGGAGAAAGGAGCTTTGGAAGAATTGGGAATTTTCGCGGGGCCGCGGTGTCTTTGAGGTCTTAAGGGTTGAAAGCTAGGGGTTTTCTTTGTTCGAACGGTGGTGAATGAACTTGGTGGTGAATGAACTCAGGTGGTGAATGAACTCAGGTGGTGAATGAACTTGGGAGGCGGTGGACTGGCCATGGGGGTTCGGTGGAGCTTGAGTGAATTTAGTGAATTTTGCGGAAATTTTTATCGGGAATGAGTCCATAATTATTATGGTAAGAGGTAGTGGCTTGATTAGTTAAATAAGTTAAGAAGGGTGGAATGGGTGACATCAGTCTGTTTGTTGAGGGAGTTTTGTGCTTTGAACGAACTATTTATTTCTATATTTTCTAGATAATTTAGTGCCAGGCCTTTGTTTTGAAAATGTAAAATTTTGAAGTTGGTTAAATCAAATTGGGATCATTTGTTACTTGCAGAGGCTGATGATGGCATAACGTCCGAAACCGGTCCCCTGTAGTAATACGAAATAAAACTATGTGTGACTGACAACGTCTCGTTCAATCATTGATCCAAAATCACACAACGTCTGGACATCTCAACTCAGTTTATTATTATGAACATTTTTGGCACTTACTTAGAATTTTCGACTGGGATAGAAGCAAAAACTTTTGGTAGAGTTCAATTGATTTGTATGAGGTTTATGAAAATATGTCGTAATTTTAAAATTACAAAATAAACATTTTTGACTTTAGATCAGACTTTAGATGTCAAATTTCAAACTTTATAAGTGACAAAAAATTTAGTTTTCTTTAAATTCTTGTCTGACAATTTAGGAATTTGAATTGGAAAAAGAAGAAGTACAGTAACGGAAATGAAGCTGATCAGTTTATGACTCAATGGAGAAAAGATAATGTTAATCGCCATGAAATCTATAAAACAGAAAATCTCCTTATGGCTCCAGAAGAAGGCTTTGTCTAGCTAGTGAGCCCTTTTTCAGCTAGAATTCAACATTTTCCTGTACTGAGATTTCCTGTAGTGAGAAAGCAGAGGGCGTGAAGTGGAAGGTTGATCAATCGGGAAAATGTGTTTCTCAAGTATCCAAACGAGGGTGAAACGCGGCTTTTCTGTCATCTCACCCCTCAGAGCTTCCTTCCCGACGACACAAAAGCAAACCTTCCCCTCTTATAGATCGAGATTCGAAGATGATCTCGGCACCATACGGCGCTCTTCTTTCAAACTTGGCTGTTATTAGCTAATGCCGAGCGATAGTGAATGCAGGCTTTGAAGGAGACAGCTACTTATTCCGAGGGATTACTTCTTAGTATACGAAAACAAGACATCTCCAAACATGTTCAAAAGAGACAAACATTTACAGAGTTTATCTGATTTCTTGAGTTTCACATTATATTTCGCCCCAACACGTTGTCTTAGAAAGTACACAAAGCAACCATAAAATTTTCATTTCACAAAGTAGAGTTCCTTTTACCAATTATTTAATCAATTCGCTCAACCATGGTAATTCAAAGGAGACAAGCAATTATCTGTTTCTAGTGGGAGGGTCAGTTTTGGATAGTTCAAAGTAGGTAATGGTAAATTCAAATCCCCCGTTTCTCCGAGTAAAGTCGTCTCTAGGAATCCACAGGCTCGGGTTTCCACAGCTCTCTCGCCGTTCTGAACAACGAACTTCGGGTCCTTAATAAATTATTTCCAAGGTTCCTCAGAGGATTTGGCTCTCTGAAGCTCTTCTGCAACTGAAAGAGATTCAACTAGAGGAGCAAAAGCTTTTACATCCGCTGTTCTCGAGCATATTATGCTACTTTAACGAAACCTGCGTTCCTTTCTCCATTCGAGCACCACCGAGCCAGAACCTGATCAGGAAAAACGATGCAAATAATTACACAATGGTTCATCATTTTTCTGTATAGATCGCACACCTGAAAAGAACAAGGCTTATACGTATCATCATAAAGGAATTTGTTTCTTGGTTGTTAAGAAAGCACAACTGATTGACATGATACTCTTTTTGGTTTATTATTTTCAATAATGAACCTTTGGAATCGACCAAGAAAAAACAATTTTAACACCCCCTCAAAATTTGATGGTTTACGTTGCAAGGTACGTAGAATCCAAAAATCGAATAAAAATTTGGCCGTCCGTCCGCCGTACGCGGCACTTTCCCCACTTAGCATTGACCGATTTTGATGAAATTTGGTATGTAGGCTCCATTTGGGGTCTAGTTGTGCCCCGAAGCTTTTGGTTGATGTAGGTCACTTCTAAGGGTTCCAAAATCAATTTTGAAATTTTCAAAACGCTTTAACTCAAAAAGTTTCGATATAAAGGTATTGTTTTTCCTTCAAATTAGGATTCTATAGAATTTTTAGAATTTTTTGAGACCACGCGGAGCTCTGTAGGACAAATCGTTCGCTCCATACGAAAATTTTAGGGTTCATATTGAATTTTCAAGGAAAATGCTATTGCAATAGACTCGAAATTTTTAGCATGGAATTCTTTGATATTTCTGATGTTAGGTAGATGCAATTTCAAAAATTGTAAGTTGTCCAAAAATTGAAAAAGTAGTTTTTTTTTGAATATGTATAATGGAAACATGCATATATTCGTTGTAGCAACAAATGCGATAGCCGAATGGGTTCTCTATGAGTTCGTGGAGATGAGCAGAACATGAATGGACTCCTAACACCTTCAAAACACACCCCGTGGATACAGTATGTTGGTATAGAATACTGAAAACCGAAAAAAACAACAATTACGATCGTTGAAGAATATTGTTTATGTACTCTTTGAGTTCGGGGTAACGAGGAGAGTGTTATTTGAGATTTTTACAAATATCGAACCTTATAGGTTGATTGTATAACTTTATCGGTTCGTGCTATGCGCCACACCTACAAGGCTGACTCCTCTCTCATGTAGCTAATAAATCGATTTTCTTAACCGTAGCAGTGACGATTTTTTTGAACATTCGTTCATTTACTCTTGCTGCATGAATGGACTTTTCATATTTAAATGCTTGGGGTATCAAACGCAGTGAAACATTATTTTTGGAGTGGACCTTCCAGAGGTTAAGTTTAAAGTTTTTTGGAACACCGAAAAATTTAAATAACAAGGGAAATGAAGGCGATAACTCATGTCACGATAACTAGTAGGGCTGAACAGGGTTTGGGGGATTCGGGCGTGAAATTACACCTGAATAGGCTGCCAAGGGCAGTCGCTACGGGGTATTAGCATGTGTAAGCATGAGAAATCGTTTACAGGGGTTCGTTAAGTGTAACACAGTGAACAATGATCGATCGTTTCTCTCTTCTGTAAACACCAGAGGGATTGAAAAACAAGGTGGTCAACACCACTGGGGATCGAGATTTGAAATCTTTCTAGCTCTGCGTTAGAATACGCTGCAGAACGTGCATCAGCAACCAGCTATTTTCACATCACAGGTAATAGAATTCACAAATATTTTGTGAATGAAGTATGCAAAACGTTATTGTCAATAATAAACCTCTGAAATCTAGCAAGAAAAACACAATGATATGTTTTACGTTTCAAACTACTGGGGTGACCATGTGCCACTCCATTATCAACTACTGTTGTCAGTTATGAAATAGACAAGATTAGGTGTTTTTTTGGTTTATTATTTTCAATAATGAACCTTTGGAATCGACCAAGAAAAAAAATTTCAACACCCCCTCAAAATTTGATGGTTTACGTTTCTTTTCTCTCTTCGTTTTTTGGTTCGCCGTCCGCGGCACTTTCCCCTCTTAGCATTGACCGATTTTGATGGAATTTGGTATGTAGGCTCCATTAGGAGAAAATAAAAACCAAATTAAAAAAAAATAATAATAATAAACCATTGTGTAATAATTTGCAGCGTTTTACGTTCGTAGTTGATTTCAGTAAATCTACTTTAGTGAGTTGAGTACATCAGAGGAAATGCGAGGGCGATGGGGAGGGCTTGTTGGAATCTTTGAAGAAAACTAGAAGAAAGATGGAAATGAACCTTCAGAGGCTGTCCTGGAGATGGCGTGAGATCCGCGAGTAGGCGAGGGGCTACCTAGTAGTGGTGGTCTGTGGGATAGTGCTCTGTCTGCAAGAATAATGGGTCTTCCTCCACGGCCGGCTTGAAGGGTTTTTTTTTCTCCGCAATTTTTCATTCCGGGGTGCCTCGAGGCTGCCGGCCAGGGTTGTCAGAAAATACTCGCGAAAGAAGAATGAAATTGATAAATGGCGCGCAGGAGAGACTGAAGAAGAACGCATGTTGCGGGATCCACCGGATTTAGTGCTGTGCAGGAGAAATATTTTCATCAAAATTGGAAAGATAAACTACGAGTATGTTTCACTATCTGCTCTCAACTTGCACGAATAGCCTGAGATGGGAAGTAATGTTCTTCAATGTTTATTTGCGTGACTTCACGTGACAATTCGCATTCACTAAAGACGCAGCAAGTTATTACACAATGGTTTATTGCTTCCGAGTCTACCAAGGTAGCGGAAGCTTTGTTTTCACTTTTCAAGGACGAAAAAATAAGTTCTCCAAAATCAAAATTTTCACTCGCGTTTTGCGTTTTAGACCTTTCTGAACAATTTTGGTTCCGTGTCTGTGTGTCTGTGTGTCTGTCTGTCTGTGTGTCTGTCATGAATTCCTTGTAACGGGCATAACTATACGAAGTTATTGTCCGATTTCAATGAAATTTTCAGGGATTGTGCGGGTTGGTGTGTAGACGGTCCCCTATGAAATTCATCATCCCCGGACTGATAGAAGCGACTGCGCATGCGCAAACGTGAATTCCTTGTGACGGCCATAACTTCTACATTTTTCATCCGATTCCAATGAAATTTTCGGAGATGTTACATATTAGTATTTAGATGATTTCCTATGAAAATCACTACCTTCGGACTGATAGTAGCCACTGCGCATGCGCAAACGTGAATTCCTTGTAACGGCCATAACTTCCCATTTTTCTACCCGATTTCGATGAAATTTTCAGGGATTATGCGGATTAGGTTGTAGGTGGTCCCCAATGTAGAGTACGAGAGTAATTACTTACGAGTTACGAGAGTAATTTCTTTCAACACTTTTATTGAAATAGTTCTGAAAACCTTAGTGAATCGTGGTAACAAGTTTTAGAGATCGAATTCTTCTTCCAATAAAATTTTGCTACACTCGTAGGTACAATAGAAGTAACAAATTTAACCAATAGGAGTGATTTTGGTTTATTGTTTTCAATAATGAACCTTTGGAATCGACCAAGAAGAATAAATTTTTAACACCCCCTCAAAATTTGATGGTTTACGTTTCAAGGTACGTAGAATCCAAAAATCGAATAAAAATTTGGCCGTCCGTCCGCCGTACGCCGTACGCGGCACTTTTGCCACTTAGCATTGACCGATTTTGATGAAATTTGGTATGTAGGCTCCATTTGGGGTCTAGTTGTGCCCCGAAGCTTTTGGTTGATGTAGGTCACTTCTAAGGGTTCCAAAATCAATTTTGAAATTTTGAAAACGCCCTAACTCAAAAAATTTCGATATAAAGGTATTGTTTTTCCTTCAATTTAAGATTCTATAGAATTTTTAGAATTTTTTGAGACCACGCCGAGCTCTGTAGGACAAACCGTTCGCTCCCTACAAAAATTTAAGGGTTTATATTGAAATATATATATATATATAAATCAAAACACGAGTGTGAATCGCAAAAGAGACCTAATCTCCGTTCAAATTAGAGCTGACCAAAATGCGATCGATAGTTGGTGATTCTGATTTTTTTTTTTTTTTTTTTTCTTCTTCACATCGGATGGTTGGTGATTTTGTAGACGAGTGATCTATATAGAAAAATAATAAACCATTGTGTAATAATTTGCAGCGTTTTGATGTGGGGAATCAGTGCCAATGCAAAAACGTTTGACAGAGAAAAATAGATGTTTTTGATCATGTATAAAAGGTAGATGACATCCTATACATTGTATAGGAACGAAAAATAAAATAATTACAACGAAAAATATTGCAGTTGACGATGGTATGTAACTGATTGTAGATCAGATTCACTGCTTGAGATCAACTTTGAAAACTCTTCTGGATAAGAAATATTACGTTTTACGCGGTCCATTTTATCCCATTAGGGGGTTTCGACTCATGGCAGAATTGCAGACTTCCCCAGCTTGGACAAGGTGGTGGTGGCTGGAGACCCAAAGTGAGGAACAAGAGTGGGAGGTCGTGCTGAAGTAAAGAACAGTTTATAAACTAATAGGTAGTTTATAACCCCAACAAGGGTAATTAGTTTACTGAAATACGAACAAGACAAAATAGTTGCACAACAGTGAGTAGGTGGGTTCATCTCACTTTTTTTGTGCTTCCCGAGCTGATAATTCTCTGTTCGATCCGGTGATGGATATTCTTGAAACTTTCCTTGGAATAATCTTTCCTGGGGCTTCGTCCAAGTTTTCTACGGTTTGTCCGCAGCAGAGCTTGGAGAGAAAAAACGACACCATGAAAAATGAGTGGCACAAAGTCACCCATGTTATGCACCTACTTGATGATGTATCATATTACCTATTCAGGAGGCATTTTGGAAAAATTCCTTACCAAGGTAACTTTATGGATAGTTGTGTAGCAGAAACTTAATATTACCGAGGCCAGCGGATCCCATCAACAACTCTACCAGCAACGAACTAGACGAGCACAAAAAACGTCTGCCAAGTGGGTGTGGCACATAGCTTCCTCGTATCCATAACCCGATTATATAGATGATCCGACGCATAGTAGTTAATCTCAAAACATCAATCTCTAAGTACATTTCACTACCCTCATAGGGGACCATCTACACGCTAATCTGGACAATCCTAGAAAATTTCATCAAATTCGGATGAAAAATGTAAATGTTATGTCTGTTACATGGATTTTACGTTTAAGCATGCGCAGAGGATACTGTAAATTTTAAGGCCTTGATTTTCATTGGGGACCATCTAAAACCTAATCAGCGTAATCCCTGAAAATGTCATCGAAATCGGGTTTTAAATGTGGATGTTATGGCCGTTACAAGGAAATTCACGTTTGCGCATGCGCAGTGGCTACTGTCAGTCCAAAGGTGATAATTTTCATAGGGGACCATCTAAATACTAATGTGTAACATCCCTGAAAATTTCATTGAAATCGGACAATAACTTCGTATAGTTATGCGCGTTACAAGGAATTCATGACAGACAGACAGACACACAGACAGACAGACACGGAACCAAAATTGTTCAGAAAGGTCTAAAACGCAAAACGCGAGTGAAAATTCTGATTTTGGAGAACTTTTTTTTTTCGTCCTTGAAAAGTGAAAACAAAGCTTCCGCTACCTTGGTAGACTCGGAAGCAATTAACAGCGGCGGGAAGCAAGGTGCTCCAGCGGATGCCCACAGAATTATTACACAATGGTTTATTATTTTTCTATATTGATCACTCGTCTGAAAAGCCCCCAACCATCCAACATGAAGAAAAACATCGATCGCATTTCGGTCAGCTTTAATTTGAACGGAGATTAGGCCTCTTTTGCGATTCACACTCGTGTTTCTGATTTATCGTAAGTCCAAACTTTAAATTCTCGTAGTGAGTGAACGGTTTGTCCTACAGAGCTCCGCGTGGTCTCAAAAAATTTTAAAAATTCTATAGAATCTTAAATTGAAGGAAAAACGACACCTTTATTTCGAACTATTTTGAGTTAGGGCGTTTTCAAAATTTCAAAATTGATTTTGGAACCCTCAGAAGTGACCTACATCAACCAAAAGCTTCGGGGCACAACTAGACCTCAAATGGAGCCTACACACCAAATTTCATCAAAATCGGTCAATGCTGAGTGGGGAAAGTGCCGCGTGCGGCAGACGGACGGCCAAATTTTTATTCGATTTTTGGATTCTACGTACCTTGAAACGTAAACCATCAAATTTTGAGGGGGTGTTAAAAAAAAATTTTCTTGGTCGATTCCAAAGGTTCATTATTGAAAACAATAAACCAAAAAGTCAAGAGAAAAAAAAGTCACAAATTAGTAGTAGAATCCCCAGGCTGTAGTGTTGCACCTACGAGTGCTGAACCTGGAGAGGCTACAATCAGACCAAACTACAATCGAGCAGCACGAGACCTCAATCTCTGAGACCACCTGATTTGCTGCCATTTGCATCAAAGCTCGTGTATTAGAATGTTGTAATGATGAATCGAATGACCTCAACTGGAGGTCAGTAGGTGCCGTGAGTATTGTAATTACAGTACTGGAGAGGTGCGATCTACTTCGGCGACTCTAATGAACCAAAATTGATGGTTCGAGAACGGGGAGGTGACTCAACTGTACAAGAGAAATACATTAAACATTACGCTAATCGGCCGACGTCTGCATTAACGACGCCGAGAGTGGAGGAGGAGAGTTATGTTGGTGAGGCGGAGTTATGTTGTGGCGGGAGGGGCCGGGACGAGCCGCCGATACATCGAACACGTTACGCTCTCTGATGTATTATTCAGGCCGTCGAGCGATATTATTGATTTCAAAGGCCGCCGATCGTCCTCCGAAGTTCGGGAAGGTGCTCCTCCGCGGGGGTAATTTCGGCGGTGGAGACGGAGAGGACCCCCACCCCCACCACCCACAATTACCGTGGCGGAAGGCACCCGTGGGGGTGGAATGTGGCGGAAGGGGGGGGGGATATGGTGTCAAAGGTGACTCTCGGTGACGGAGGGGGTCTTCAAAGGACCCGGACGTGACGCCGGTGCTAACGAGGTAGCCGATGAGGAGGGGGGGGGGGGGGGCTTTCGGCCGCTGGACCTCCTTTGAGACACTGACGAGGGTGTGGCGCATAGCTTCGAATTTGTAGATGAACCCGAGGATGCTGGTTCGATAAAGATTAATCCCCCTCCCCCCGCCCCACCATCAAAATTTGATGGTTTACGTTTCAAGGTACGTGGAATCCAAAATTGGAATAAAAATTTGGCCGTCCGTCCGCCGTACGCGTATTCTATTCTAGTGGAATTGTAGTCTTGTGGGATTACTTTCTCGTGGGATTGACGTCTTGTGGGATTACTTTCTCGTGGGATTGTCGTCTTGTGGGATTACTTTCTCGTGGAATTGTCGTCTTGTGGGATTGTAGTCTCGTGGGATTGTCGTCTTGTGGGATTACTTTCTCGTGGGATTGTCGTCTTGTGGGATTACTTTCTCGTGGAATTGTCGTCTTGTGGGATTGTAGTCTCGTGGGATTGTCGTCTTGTGGGATTACTTTCTCGTGGGATTGTCGTCTTGTGGGATTACTTTCTCGTGGAATTGTCGTCTTGTGGGATTGTAGTCTCGTGGGATTGTCGTCTTGTGAGATTACTTTCTCGTGGGATTGACGTCTTGTGGGATTACTTTCTCGTGGGATTGTCGTCTTGTGAGATTACTTTCTCGTGGGATTGACGTCTTGTGGGATTACTTTCTCGTGGGATTGTCGTCTTGTGGGATTACTTTCTCGTGGGATTGTCGTCTTGTGGGATTACTTTCTCGTGGGATTGTCGTCTTGTGGGATTACTTTCTCGTGGAATTGTCGTCTTGTGGGATTGTAGTCTCGTGGGATTGTCGTCTTGTGAGATTACTTTCTCGTGGGATTCTCGTCTTGTGGGATTACTTTCTCGTGGGATTGACGTCTCACAGGGTTGTGGTATTGCAGGGTTGTAGTTCAGCCTGATTTACTATCGCGGATTTCGGTTTTCTTCTACTTCAGTACAGGAAGATTCCTTCAAGTGGGATTCTAGTCTCGTGGTAGTATCGCCTCATGGGATTATTGTCCTACAGTATTGTCGTCTCGAAGAATCTTAAATTAGCCTGGTTTAGACTTGCCTGGTTGTAGTATCGTCTGTAATACAGCGTGAATCTACTCTAGTGGAATTGTAGTCTCATGGAATTGTAGTCTCATGGGATTCTGATCTCGCAGTATCAGATTATCGCGGGCTCGTGCTATCTTGGAATTCTATCCGCAGGGGATCCATCCATCAAATCAGCCGCCCTGCAGAAACCGCTCCAATCAGATCAGCAGCCATTTTTTAATATTTTCTTTGCACTGAGAACATTTTCTTTCTACTTCTTCTTCTCTTTGAGTAATTTTGAGGCAAAAATATGTCTCCCTATGAGAAACATAAAAAGTTGATGTTTCTCGCCGAAATTTGTCTCAAAATTTGAATAATATCAAAATTTGAGGCGAATTTAATTGATTGGGGACCTTTTTACTCCTAAATTGATTCGAAATTTATGAAAAAGAGTATCTTGATGAGGACATGAAATAACCTTTTGAAAAAAATTGCTCAGTTCAAACCGATTTGAACGATGTTTATTTGAACTGAATATTTTTTCCTCACATTGCTCGGAGGAATTCGAAGAAATTGTCAGGATTTTCTCTTTTGAATGTTTCTGGCCGATTTCCAATATTCATTGTTTCTTGAAAAACAGGTGAACGTCGAGGAAAGTAGGAAATGTTGAGGTGTTTCCCACATCAAAATCGCCTAGCAGCTGATTCTCGATGTTCATTGGAAGGTAGTCGACTGTTTTTCAACCAAGAAAGTGAGAAACTCGGCCGAATCCCCGAGATGGATCGACAGTTACGACGCGAAGAGCCCTCGAAGGTGACAAGTCTATTTATAAAACGTTAAAATCCCTAAAACGGCGCCAGAAGGGGAAAAATGCGTCCGAGATGCACTCAAGCTGTCTTAAACGATCGGGAGATGAGAAAAAAAAATTCTTCTCGAAGGGCCAAAGCGAAGTGCGGTTGAAGGCGTTTTTACTCAAAAACTTCGAAAAGTCGGACGAGGAACACTTTTTTTTTAGAATGAGAACGCTGGAAATAGCGGTGACGGATGAAGTACAGGAGAACCTCGCAGGGACTCCATTTTGGGGCGAAATCTTCAAAGTGAGATCCATCTTGGTTATGAGGGGGCAGACAAATTTCGATGGTTTACGTTTCAAGGTCCGTAGAACCCTAAAATTGAATTTAACAAAGTTCGGGGACTTTGCCCAATTCCTGTAGACCGATTTTGATGAAATTTGGTACGCGGGCTTCATTTGAGGTCTAGTTGTGATCCAAAGCTTTTGGTTGATGTAGGTCACTCCTGAGGCGTGAATTTGAAATATCCATTTTTAGGACGCCCCACAGTAAGACTTGGTCGTCCTCATGGGATTGATCTGGGGTTCTGGGGACGGATTGCCTACCCAAACTAATGGATGAAAGTTCAACGAAAGTTCAACGTAGTATTTTTATTTTATTTTATTTTAGTATTTCTGCTTTAATGTTAAACTGGCACCAATAATGGGTGGTTGGCGGGGGGGGGGGGGGGGGGTGAACTGGAATTCGCATGTTAGGTATCGTAGATCATGGATTTTAAAATGCTCTACAAATTCGAGGCTCCCATACCGATGCCGCTAGAAGTGTTATGGAGGATAATGGTGAGGGGGGGGGGGGGCTGAGAGACCACTATTTCTTGCCTAAAATACTTAATAAATTACATCGAGTGAAACAGTTTTATCGGTTATCAACTGTGTAATGTCTGTACTAGTGACCACTCTATCACGAATTGCACCACTGACGACACTACAGACTTATTAGGGAAATATCTCACGTTAAACTTAAAACAGAAAAGGTAATTGAAAGATTGACTGAGAGAACGGAAGGAAATGCTTGCATACGAGTCTGCAACACATTGGAACATTTTCATGTCAACCACTACACTACAACCTAAATGACAAGTGCTGCTGCACAGTACAAGAAAATATAGGACCAAAGGTAGCTGAATGCCTTAGAATAAGTATTAAAAATCCTTGTGAGTTGATCAGCGGAGGAATATAGATTGCGGAGTACCTACTCTAGCTGTATACGCTGTGATAATTCCTGTTTTAAAAACTGACTTTGATTGTTAATTGACTACTATGTTGTATGTGTGTTTTATGTATATATGTACCGCAATGGTTATTTATTTAAGACTTTGATAATGATTAATTAGGTGATAATGACTATATTAAGCGATATTGGCTGTGAAGATGAGTGTTGTGTGATAATGAATGTGATATTAGGTTAAGCTGCGTGTTCATTTGTTCTAAAGATTAGTTATAGATTTTATGAGTGAGCTTTGTCGTTTAGTCTAAGATGCTCTTCTTGTTGTCGGTGTTGGAGCCGTTCGTGGGTGTATCGTGGGCTGGGGCTGCCTTGGTCCCACCCGGGGGTGGCATCCTGTCCTGGTTCGTCCTTGGGTCGGATGTGCGGAGCGTTCTCTGACGCGGTGTGCTTTTGGCTTTGGGACGCCACCATGGTGGGTGGGCCCGGGCGGGGCCGGGGTTCCCCTGGCCCCGCGCCGCTTGCGGCTCACACACCTCACTGACTTGAATTCATTATCATTATCATTATCATTAAAACAAGGTAGTGAAGTAAGGCTGTTAGTTCATGTACCCAAGCATCAAAATAAGAAAACAGTTGTTTGTTCTCAACGCAACACACTGAGTCTATTTATTTTTATTTATTGGTCGCGTGAGCAAGATTTGCTTAGTTTTCGTGTCGATTTTTCAGTTTGTGTGCCAAAGCAAAGACATGAAAATGTCAAAATCCGAACTTTTTCCGCTAAGAAACTTGGATCAGAATCTATTTCCAAAATATGTTACAACAGATGACTTTCAAAAACATATTGAAAATGGATTTATAAATCATGTGGCCAAGAGTTGAAATTTAGGTATTAATTTAATTCATCGCTGAAGCGGACAAACTGGTTTAAATTGACCTACCGCTTTTCCAATGGGCCGCCCCCTGGAATACTACATCACCCCTGGAGAACACACAAGGGGCTCACACTGAAATTATTTACTCGGTTTCGAACAAATTCAAATGTCATTTGTCAGAGTACTTTCATTGTTAACAGCAATTTTGATTGTGAAGTTGAAAAGAAAAAGTAACTACTATACCTGTTTTATTTGATTTTATTCCGTATTTTCCATGATTTCCGTGTTGTTCAGATGTCAACAGAAGACGCTGGGGAGAATTCATTATAATTTTTGCACTCCACCTACAGATATGTAGGATTTCCACCAGTGTCTCCGAGAGGCCAGGAAACCTCCAGTAGATCGGAGTTCTTCTCACTCTCCAGCACTCTCTCACTCCACGGATTCTCTCCAGATCCTTTTCCTGCTCCATTTCGGGCTGGGAATCATCAATTCATCGACCTCTGATCGTTGAGACCCCAGAAGAATCTCCAAACCTTTCATCGTTACACTCAAGTACCTAATGATTTCATAGCGACCTTCCTGAACAACGGAGTTGGGTTATTTTCTCATAATTTTGGAGAATGAGCGTAGTTACTTCAGTCGTGACGTCACGTGTCCACGTTGTAGAGATGCAACCCATTCGGTCACCTACGCTTATTTCATGTTAGACTCCATTTACCGCCCTCCATCCCTCATTTCATTCCTCGTTATTGTTTATTACTTCTCTTAATTCAATTCATTATCCGAAGCTATTTGAATTTACACAACCAAATCTTGGAAGCGGGGGCGGTGGAAGGCCGATCGACCCCTCAGAGGGCATCAGAAATCAATTTTGGAGGGAGAGAGACGAAAACAAATGAAGCAGACTGGTCTCCGAACCAATAGAAAGGAAGAGTTCCCTTTTATAAATTAATAAAGGACGCACAAAAGCAAAGGAGAGCGGAGGAAGGGGCTCCAAAGGAGATTCGGAATAAATTAGACCAATCGGATACAAAAGACGATCTCGAGGGGTTTTTTTGGGAGAAATCAAAGAGGAATATCCGAAGCTGAACTTCTGAAAAAAAGCCTAATTATTCCGTCAAACCTCCATAGAAATTGTAGTACGTAGTTGAGCTTTAGTGGCCTCTTGAAGGTCAAAAGGAGTCCAGTCGACGGGAATTGACCTCAGTGTTCTTCAGTTCGGCCTCCACTTTGATCTGATTAGCTAGAGCTACTCGTTTGTACCTATAAATTCCACCAGATATTTCCAGATCAGCTGTTTAAAGTTATGACTTTCGAAGTGCTGCTTAAACTGAGTATTGAAATGTATCTAGAGATGGGCAAAACGGTTCACCAAGAAGAACGGCTCTGAGCGCTCCGCTCATTCAAAAGATCCGGATCTTTTCGACGGATCAGTGGCTCTTTTTGGCTCTTTTGAGCTCGTATTTATTGTAGAGATGAAAATACGATGAAAAACACTACAAATTGTTACACAACGGTTTATTTTAGTTCTGCCCGGAAATGTTCATTCGATTATTGGATTCTACACTACCTTGAATCCTAAGCCATGAAATTTTGAGGGCGAGAGGGAATAATTTCTCTGTTGCTCGATTCCAATGGTTCATTACTGAAAATAATAACCCAAAAAGCGCTGTTGTTCAATAAAGATGCTCAACAAATCCTTCAAAAATCAACGAAAATTAATAAATGAACACGATTAAAGCAATGAATAAGTAAGACTTGAAAATACAGTTTTTTGGTAAAATATTTATTTATATGAAATCTGCATTTTTTTATGCCTCTGACAAACCACAATTTAAAAAAAATTCTTAGTAGGTATAAAATTTCTATAATATAACATTTTGATGTTATATCATGTTATTCAACAAAGAAAATTAAGGTAACCAAGGTGAAAGAGAATAAACGAACCAATACTTAAGTAGGTAAATGTAGCTTATGTATAAGCTTCAATATTGATAATATTGGTAAGATAAGGCTGTGCTTTTGCTTGCCTTTTGAACTTTATCAGAAAGCTCCTCACAAACAATCATGATGTAAAAATCAAACAGGGAGAAAAAACAACGGAAAGAATCAGAAAGTGGGTCACAGAAAACACTGGAAAAATACGGTAAAGTTTACGACCGAAAATACAATAATGCATGTGGTGGTACGATACAATTCCGCAAAATTGTATTGTTTGATCGACTTATATCGTATTTTCCCTCGGAATTATCGTACGGGTTGGCAACAGTGAGCTGAAGAAAAGGAGGTCCTAATTTTCCCGAACACTGCCGATCTCAAAGAGCCGGATCTTTAATGAGCGACCCATCTCTAGTTGTATCGTCATGATAGAATCCGCGTTCAGCTCATAATTTTGGAGCCTTGGATACATCAGAAATCGCTGGTTGCTGGATCAGGAGGACCACAAATATTGTTCTCGGGCAATCAATATCTAAAGCTAAATTTCAAGTAGATACGCAGATCTGGAGGACCAAGTAGACGAGCTGAGATAATGAAAGCCAGTAGACTAGTTGTAGGCACCTAGCTAGTGGAAGAGTTGGAGCTTGAGATGGTAGCCATGCAGAAGCGCTGCAAGTTATTACACAAAGGTTTATTATTGTTTATTATTATGATATAATAATAAACTGAATATATTATATATGAATATAATATATTCATATATAATATATTCATATATAATATATAATATATATAATATATTCATATATATATTCATAATATATTATGTATGAATATATTATATTCATATAGCTTTTCCGCGTCAAATTAAAGGTTTTCCGAAACAAAATACAGATTCTTAAGATACGTTTACTGTTGATGGTCCCTTAAGAATTGGTAGGATTCTTATAGGTGGTCCCTATGAATTGGGAGGATGGTCCCCTATGAATTGGAGGATGGTGCGATGGTTTTTCGGTAGTCCATCCGATTCGTTGTTCGAAGCTCAAGGAAAATCTATCTGTCTCTCATCCTACTCGTGATTCTGCTTCTATCCTATAAAGTTGGAAATGCATTTTTAGAATGAATAAACAGCGATATTCTTCGGCATTTAAAAAAAGCCGTAAAATCGTTTATACTTAACCAAACTGGACCAAATTCGAGTGACGTACTCCTCAGAATTGAACGCACCCGATAGGAGTGGAAAAAAGATAGAAGAGAGGAAAGGGAACAATTTCCTACACTCTACATCTTGACATTGAAAAATTGATAAAATTTTTACTCATCAAAACTGTTTCATTATCACCCCGAGTTATGCGTACGAGATGGTGGTGGGAGGAGGGTTCGGAGCATGGAAATCTCCTGAATTCTACATCTTAAAAATTCATAGGGGACCATCTAAATCTGTAACATCCCTGAAAATTTCATTGAAATCGGATGGAAAATGTAGAAGTTATGGCTGTTACAAGGAATTCTCGTTTGCGCATGCGCAGTTGCTTCTATCAGTACGAGGATGATGATTTTCATAGGGGACCGTCTACACACCAACCCGCACAATCCCTGAAAATTGCATCGATTTTTAGTATAGTCATGCCCGTTACAAGGATTTCATGACAGACAAACAGACAGACAGACACACAGACGCGGAACCAAAATTGTCCAGAAAGGTCTAAAATGCAAAACGAGAGTGAAAATTTTGATTTTGGAGAACTTTTTTTTTCATCCTTGAAAAGTGAAAACAAAGCTTCCGCTACCTCGGTAGACTCGGAAGCAAAATTAAGCACATGTCAAGATGTTGAAATTAGGAAATTTCCCCCCGCCTCTCTCCAACCCATCTTCCCACCTCCATCTGGTTACGCATAACTCAGGGTGGTATAACCCCCGAATTTGGTTGTTTTTGGATGTGAAATAACGATTTTACCGATTTTTTAATGTCAAGATGTTGAATTTGGGAAATTTTCTCCTTTCTTTTCTTTATTTCAAGGGAATATTGCTAACTTCAGTCCGGTCTAAGGAATTTCAAGATCCACCAACAGGTCTATTGAAATTCTGCTGAGGACTTGCATTGATCGACATATCAACTGACTGCTGTCCACATTCACGAGTCACGTCCGACAGTTCAGATGAAGGTTATCGATCGTTAGAAGCTCCGCAGAACTCACCTGAAATTTTCCTCACGACTCGTGTCAGCTGAGAGCGAGTTGCATCTGCTGGTAATGGATATTTCGAGGATTACAAGGACGTTCAACAGACAGTTGATATTCCCTCTGTTTCGAGCTGCGGGTGGGGCGTAAGAGGATTTACCACCGAGGGACTCGTCTCGGAATACGCCCTGGGGCACTAACCACCCCAACAGTCGATCTGTTATGTTCGCCTCGCAAGTCAAAACGCTAATTCAACTGTGAAACTCCGATTGTGTCACTTTCCTTCCCCTCTTTCCCTTACACTTGGGAGAGTTTCGGTTGAGATGCAGATCGGATGAGAGTGCGATAAGAATATAAATTACTTTTGGCGAGTGGATGAGGCGCATGAGCTCCCTAATATTCTATTCTCAACATGATTCTTTAGACGTAATCAATTTAACTTCAATGAATTGTATAGATGATCACTTACGACCCTCGCACCATTCTTTGACATTCCATCGGATTCAGATAGATGTTGTGGAAGCTGAGTTCGTATACGAGACGCAGTTCGAGAGACATTTTTTGTTGTAGGTTGCTCCCACTACAGCCCAGACGACAAAAATTCCAGAAATGTCTGTTGCTTGGCTCAAGTGGTAGGAGCTCCGATTCAGAATTGAAACGATAAGATCGATCCCCGGTAGCGGGAAGTTAATTTTTGATAAGCCTTAATAACAACTAAGCACAGCAAGTCAGAAACTCAATTACCAACCCTAAAGCACATATAAAGGACAGTTACATAGTAAAGAAAGAAATTATGCTCGCAGGATTTGCAGAGGCGGTGAACTTTACAATAGGAGTTGAGATGCGAGCCTTGCAGGACTCGGGTGGTGACACCTCGGAGTACACCTTCCGAGGAGCCCAGCTCAACTGGCACTTTCCCTACCACGACCATGGTGGACCTGAATGTTGCTGGGTGCCACTGAATCTTGAATTTTGAGGAAATATTCTTCTTGTTTTGTGTCTAAAATTTGAAATGAATGCTTCCATCACCTTTGATGTCTAAAAAAATGTGAATTTCTCATTAAAATTTGAGAAAATATGAAGCCAAAGACAAAAGTAGAAGTTCGTGGGGCTTCCAATTATCGACACACCTTCATTTATTTACTGTTCTACCGTCAATTCAAAGATAATAGCATTAAAGGCTAATTAATCCCAATTTTGGATTAAATAAATAGCGAAATATTGAAAATAGCAAAAAATAGCTTCGACAAAAAATATCATTAAATTCTATTCAATCCCTATTTCGGATTGATATTTATCAAAATATTGGAGCAGGGTTGGAAAAAATAGTATTTTTCTTTTAAAACAGTATTTTTCTCTGTGCAACAAAGGTTTTTAGGCTGCTTAAAACTACTCTAAACACAGTTTGAGAAAAGTTATCAAACATTTGCACAAGAAGCACAATGGCAGCTTTTGTGTGCCTGTAGGAAAAATTCCCACAAAACAGTGCTTCATATGCCAAACAGGGCTGGGAATTAGAGCGTCCGAATTGTCATTCCAATTTTACTGAAAAAATTTACTGAAAATGAAAATTAATTTTAAAAACTCTGATCCCCAAAATGTAAGAACCTACTACAATAGTAAAGCAAAAAAAGCTACAAATTACTACACAAAGGTTCATAACTTTTCTATATAGATCACTCGTCTGCAAAGAACATGGCTCTGAATTGCCACTACCTACAAACCATATTTTCGCTTCACAATCAAGTTTATTTTGAAAAAAATGAACGTCTCTCACTCAATTCGAATGAATAACTTTGGAAATAAAATGTCATGCGAAGACCCCATTGTGAGGGAAGAATACGTTCCTTCGTTTGAAAGTGATGGATAAGGAAATGCCCTCAACTGTGACAAACACCGGAGCAGAACAGTTTACAAGTGAGGAAATTCACGCAAGATAAGTGGGAAGGACATGATTTAATGGGAGGAGGTGTTGAATTACCGTGATTAGGGACACCCCTGGAAAATAACCGAGTGTGAGTTATAGGAATTCCTTTTAGTCGTGAGAAAGAGAAGGGAAATGAGGAAGAGACTTGGTTTACGCTGAAGATTATGATTTGTTTACCGGGCGGCTCGAAGGGACGCATCTTCAGGGGGTTGTGGAACATCTGTGGACCTCGTCGTCGGTCCCCGAGGAGGGCGTAAGCGAAATCAGGGACACGTAAATATCTCCCTTCTATTTCTGTTGAAAATGATGTAAGGTAGTGCGCCCAAATAAGGCCCAACTGAGTTTTCAGCTAGATTTGAATAAATACTGCTTAGGAAATTCTCATCAGATCTGGCTGAAACTTTGCACACATGTCGTCGGTTACAATCTACTTCATGACAAAAATAGGCTAAAATTTGATAATTTGCAACAGCAATGATTTGCTAAACATCATTAAATTTTATCAATTTTTGTAGTTTACCAAAACAATAGCATTATCAAAAGTATAGCCGCAAGCAATGGATATGAGGGATGTCTTGTTGATTCCATATGAAGGGTCACGGGGAAAAAGGATCAAACTCCATTTTTTGGCCGAATTGAGATAGGCACGCCATCGTGTAGCTTGGGAGGAGTGGAACCGAAGGGTTGTTTCACTTTGTGGAAGAAAGATCGCATTCATACTTTTTAAAGCTAAAACAAATACGGGGCTCCGGGGAAAAAGGATCAGATTCCATGCGTTCGCAGGGAAGAAAGATCAGTGTCCGATTTAAAGACCCCTTCCCTCGCCTTTGCATGAGTTATACGGCATCACACCAAAGATTCATCAAGCACAAAAGCTCCTACTTCTGAAGATACCTGTCAGTTTTCACAACCCCTTCTACCTCGAAGAAGAAGACTTCAGTACCAAAAGCAGCTGTAACATTGGGAAACCTTCACAACGGCCCCATACCCATCAAAACCAGCAAAATCAAAGGATTTAAAACACTTGTGTCAGTTTCTCGTCAACTCGTGTTAACATTTTCTGAGTGACTGTCCAACAAGTTGAGGAATGTAGGAGATGATGACGCCATTTCATATTGCGACGATCCTTTAGATAAATGATTTATTTATTGATTTTTTGCCTTTTTGCAATTAATGTTTTGTACAAAACTACACCTAATTTGGAAAATAAAGCCACTTTTTGCCCAACATTTTTCTGGACGTGACAGTAAGGTACCTACAAACCCTAGTAAACTTACTGAAGTGAATTACGAGCTTTGAATAATCAATAGGTTACATGGTGATATAAGTTTAGGTATTAAGGTGACCGAAACGCGGATATTTGTGGGGAAAAAAGATCAAAGTCCTTACCTTGTTTGAAATTTCTAATTATTTCTGGAAATTATCTTCGACCTACTTAATTTTCTTTCTTATCACTTGGACATAATTAAATTCCTGGTCAGGTGGCCCAAACAGTTCATTTTTTTTTATGCATAGCGTCTGTCTGGGACGACTTCAAACTTTGTTTTTCGATTTTCCCGGAATCAGGAAAAGAGGAGTCTGATCCTTTTTCCGCGTGACCCTTCATATGGAACAAGGTTCTTAGGAAAAAAGTGTAAAGACGGGGTTTCTAATTTGGTTAAAAAAGGTGTGATAGAAGAGAGAAAGTGGATAAGTATACCTTATTAAGGAAAGATTTCTGACAAAATTGGCAAAATGTTATCATCTAGAGGTTTCAAAGTAGGGTTTAAAAATAAAAATAATCAATAAATAAATAAAACCGCTGCAAATTAATACACAATGGTTTATTATTTTTCTATACAGATCACTCGTTTGCAAGGCCACCAACCATCCAACATGAAGAAAAACATCGATCGTATTTCGATCAGCCATAATTTGAACGGAGATCAGGCCTCTTTTGCGATTCAAACTCGTGTTTCTGATTTATCGTACGTCCAACCCTTAAATTCTCGTAGGGAGCGAACGGTTTGTCCTACAGGGCTCCGCATGGTCTCTAAAAATTCTATACTATCTTAAATTGATGGAAAAACAATACCTTTATATCAACATTTTTAGTTAGGGCGTTTTCGAAATTTCAAAATCAATTGTTCAACCCTTAGAAGTGACCTACATCAACCAAAATCTTCGGGTCACACCTAGACCCCAAATGGAGCCTACATACAAAATTTCATCAAAATCGGTCAATGCTAAGCGGGGAAAGTGCCGCGTACGGCGGACGGCCAAATTGTCATTTGATTTTTGGATTCTACGTACCTTGAAACGTAACAACGAATTTTGAGGGGGTGTTAAATTTATTTTTCTTGGTCAATGCTGTTTGAACTTCCCGCCTAGATCAGGCGGGAAGCCAAAAGGTAGTGTTGCCAACCCGTACGAAGTTAGTTCCTAGTTCTCCCGCTTGGCCAATCAGGTCACAATTAATTCTGATCATGCAACCGTTAGGTGGTCCTATTTAGCAATAATGAGCCAGAACTAGAACAGGAGAAATAAATGAGAAATGAACAGTTGGGTCCTTTGATGAACGGAATAATTCTATGCAGCCGCTGCCATTCTGATCATTGGGGTAACCCTGCCGACGACGCCCGCTCGCCTTGTTGCTCCGTGCTCCTAAACTGTATATACCGCTGTACAAACTTTATCTTAGTTCATCCTTGTTAGTTCAATATAATCAGTTGTGAAAACTCTTATATTGTGTCAGTTGTTAGTTCATTTATCCCGAGGAAATAAACAAATGCCAAAGGTTCATTATTGAAAATAATAAACCAAACTAAAGCTTCGTTGGGTTCTGTTAAAGATAAAATTAGCGTTCAAGATAAAAATGGGGTTTATGAGCTGAAATTTTCTTGTGGACTTGTTGAGTATTGTGGTAAAACTGCTCCCTTTCACTTTGTCTGCCTTGATTGGCATTCGATGTTCCTCCCAGGTCCCTTCACTTCTCTGAACCAATAGGATTCTCCTTTCCCTTATCTGCTTCAATCTGATTGGGTATGACTTTCACTTTCTCGACCAATGGGATTCAAGCTTTCTTTCACTAAGTGAAGTCACAAGTCTTGTGACTATATAAGCTATGCTCTCTGTGATGTACCTTCAGTTATTGTTTGTTACTGATGACGACGTAACCGTCGAAATCGATATAACTTGTAACTCATTATTTACGTGGAAATAGAAAACGTTCTACTCAACTCCGTTTTTATTATCATGTTGTAGCGAATTGATTTAATTCGAAATTCACGGCAGACTGCAAGAAACACGAGCTAGCAAGTATTTTATTCAAATGCAACGTTAACTCGAAAAGGCCCGACTTCCCGCAATAAAAATGGAAATAGGAAAGCTCAAGTCTTGTTCGTGCGAGCCTCATTATCCCCCAACTTTGTTCCCGCACGCCGATCTCAGACTTTCCAATTAATCCCGAGGAAAATCCCTTTTTTCCCTCTCGGAAAAGCGAAAGTAAAATAGTCGAAAAGGAGAAAAAAGATGGTCGGAAGGCTGAAGTGCCCCCTCCAGTCATTACCACACCGACGTGCTCCCTCTACCGGCATAACAACACAATTATTTCCCGATCCCCGAAAAAAAGGGAGGAAAAGGAGCCTCTCGAATTTTAACGATACCCCTCGAGGTTTCGCCTTTTCACTTCTTCGGCGGTCGTCTTTTTGGCTTTTTCCGATTCTTCGAAAATTGGGTTGATCGGCGAGATTTTTCGCTCAAAATGAGGAAGCGCAGTTGAATGCAGCGGCTACGAGAGAGGAAATGCTCGAGAAATACAAATCATACAGTATGGATTGTTGAGCGAATTTTCGAAGAAATCTTCAAAGCTATGGTGAAGAAATCCGAAATAGATAGATATTTGTTGATTGGCTCCATTTTTGTACAAGTTTTACAAGAAGAAGAATGCATAAAGGGATGGGATTTGCTCAGATTTCCTACCCGACATTAGGCTTGGCCCGTGTTGTGGGGCAGGAGCTTTGCAAAATCGCTCCTTCTGCCTAAGTAAATAGATAAATACATTATATTAATACACAAATCATTTGATATTATATGACATACAGGGAGGTTACCATTCGGATGGACCAAACTTCAGGGATCGATTCTACAAATAATTTGCAACAAAAACGTCTCCTAGCAATTTTTTCTTAACCCACTCACGCCTTTTTTTCACTTCGAAGTTTTTTTTCGCGTTTTCGACCTTACGTCATTAAAACTGTCATAACTCCTGTTATTTACCAAGTAATTTCAAATTTGAGGATATCGTTGAAAAGAGCGTTAAATTTCCAAGCTATCCAGTGTAAAACCAAAATCTTTTAGCGAAAAATCAAGTCAAAAAACACACTAAAATTGTTTTCTCGAAATTTAATTTTCGGGCTCATTTCGATGGGCGCTCTTCTGAAAAAAGAAGATTAAATTGTCAGATTTCCAACGGTATGTAAATTTTTCTCTTTTGAATTCATTGCAAGAGTAAATCAAGTTTCAATGCCAAAAAACGTGTGTTTTTTGGGAAAATGTAGTGTTTTACGTGGTGCAAGGTCACTCTCGATCTCAAGATGACTTGACGAGTTTGGCGTCATTTCCTATGTAATTCTTCACGCTGAATCAAATAGTGACACTTCCGAATGATTCCGACTGCTATAAAGTGGATTTTTCGAAGAAAACCTTCGTTTTTCTTAAATAAAGAACGCATTATTCGTAGATACAGTGGTGATCATACAGTAACACCTTTGAATTCACTACCACATCTACGAATAATGCGTATTTTATGTACGAAAAACGAAGGTTTTCTCAAAAAAATCCACTTTCTAGCAGTCGGAATCATTCGGAAGTATCACTATTTGATTCAGCGTGAAAAATTACATAGGAAATGATAACAAAATCTTCAAGCCATCTTGAGGTCGAGGGGACCATAAACCGCTTAAAACACTGGATTTGCTTGTAAAACACACGTTTTCTGGTATTCAAACTTAATTTACTCTTCCAATTTGAATGTTAAAAAGAAAAATTGATAGACCGTTGAAAAGCTGACAACTTGAGCATGTTTTCTCCGAAGAGCGCCCATCTTAATGGGCAGGGATTTAGAGTAAAAACTTTGGTCGAAGGAAGTCAAGTTTCAAAAATTTTTAAAGTTGGCTTTTTGACTTGATTTTTTGAAACTATTTTATAGCTGAAATATTTTTATTTTGCACTAGGTAGCTTAAGAATTTAACACTCTTTCTAACGGTGTAGTCAGATTTGAATTTTCAGGAGAAATAAGGGAGTTATGACCATATCAGCGCCGTAATGTCGAAAACGCGAAGAAAAACTTTGAAGTGAAAAAAAAGGAATTTTGAGTAGGTTAAAAGAAAATTAGGAGCTAGGAGACATTTTTTGTTGGAAATACCTTGTAAAATTGAACCCTGAAGTTATGCCCATCGAAAGTGTAGACACCCTGTATAGTTTCTTATCCATGACCCCAAAGCTACCTCTTAAGGACTTGAAAATATATATATATATCTTGTAACATGAGTTTTTGACTGCCAAAATGCAGTCAAGTTATTTCTTTCCTCGACCCTGAAGGGTTTTACGTTAGCGTGAGTGACATTCCAGGTTATTTCAAGATTCAGTTGTGTATTCACAACTATCAACAATCACAGACGTACCCAAGAGAGAGCTTCATCTGCGAACATCTTTCCTAGAACAACCCTCCATCCGTTAATGCAGTCGAACAGGGAGCAACAACACCAGGTCGAGAAACAGATCCCGCTCGAAAACTAATTCCCAAATGAGAAGTTAAGTTTTCATGGCGAATAAAACCGAGAGCATTTAAAATCCTCCACTTCAGACGTCGTCCGGACTCGTTCGCTTGTTTCACTTTACTCAGAAATAAAAGCTACGACACAACTCGCGGCCGCCCGGGGATATATTACACCTTCAGCCCCCGCTCTAATGGAAACCGCACGGGATTAGCTTTTAGAAGTCGAGTAGACCTCCCTCGGCTGCTGCCGCCGGTAAAACTTTTCCTCCCTCGAGCTGGCCGAAGGATGGCGAAGAAAGAAGCCGAAATTGCTTTGAACCTGTTTTCAGTCGTTTAGTGGAGAATTACCGCTATCAGAGTATCAGTTTTCAAATAGGAATAACAACTCGGATGTAGAAGCTGTATCGTTATTACATTTTGGGCCCTCGCAAAACAGTTGCCTGGCAGAACAGCATGAGTGAATGAAGGAATATCAAAGAATAATATTACAATAGATCTTCAGCCATTTTTGAACTGTTTCCTGGGTTTATTATTTCATTAATGAACCTTTGGAATCACCCAAGAAAAAAAAAGTTTAACCCCCCTCAAAATTTGTTGGTTTACGTTTCAAGGTACGTAGAATCCAAAAATAGAATAAAAATTTGAACTTTCCTCAGTTAGCATTGACCGGGCTTTCCGGCTCCATTTGGGATCTACTTGTGCCCCGAAGATTTTGGTTGATGAAGGCATTTCTAAGGGTTGAAAAATAAGGTTTGAAATTTTGAAAACGCCGTAGCTCAAAAAATTTTGAAATAAGGTATTTGTTTTTCCAAATTTGTAAATATTTGTAAGTATTTGTAAATTTGTAAGATATTATTGAATCCCACCACCTAGAGCTCTGTAGGACAAACCGTTCACTTCCCACATTTAACCCAAATCAAGCCAAGGGTAGAAATAACTGAATGAGGAGAGGAGGATGAACTGTTTTAAAGAATTCCGGCCGAAATAAAGCTTCATTATTTGCTCACCAATCGAGAGCAAAAATACTCAAATTTTACTTTTTAACGAAATTTGGGAGTTTTCCAAATCGATATGATTTATTCAGTTCATCGTTTTTGGTAAAATGTAAGTCTAAGGACCGTAATCTGTTTCAACTCATGGCCCACAACGCTCACTTTCCCAGAATCAACTTTGAGCCACCATATTGATGCCTTCAGCCAAAAGGCCCAATTTTCAAAAAATGTCCAAAATCCCATTGAACTTCCGAACGTCAAAGAAAATTGTTTCTGAAAAGTCTAGGAACAGCATGAACGAGAGATACCTAATTCTTCTGCAAAGATTTTCCACTATTTTCAATATTTTAAAAAAATCATAAATTTTAATAGGACGATGCGAAGACGCATCTGTCACCGGAAATGGGTTAAGGGTTTGACGTATGATAAGTCAGAAACACGAGTGTGAATCGCAAAAGAGGCCTAATCTCCGTTCAAATTTTAGTTGACCGAAATGCGATCGATGTTTTTCTTCATGTTGGTTGGTGGTAACAATGGCAACATCTTATCGAAACGGTGACGTTGATTCTAAATGAAGACCACAGGGGAAGAACGCACCAAGTCGATTTTTTGCGAAAAATAGGTTATGACGGTTTCTTATAGATTTTTTCACGGTGGAACCAAAATGGGCAAAAACGATCCAATATAGGAGAAAAATGCGAGAAACGAAACACCGTACAGGGGAAGAACGCACCAAGCCGAGCGCAACCGGGGAAGAACGTGCCAACTTTCGGGCTCCCTCCCCCAGGTCGTATTCCCCTACCTGATGGATCTCTGTGATTCACGCATTCATGCGGTTTTCCTGGGTTTCACAGTACTATTTTCGATTGTTAGCGGCGATCATTATTATTTTCTTCATACCAATAAGTTTATATGAGACTAGTGTTTGTTTTCTTGAAAACGGTGAAACAAAAATGAATTTCCTGGATTTTATTCTATTAAAATATTTTGCAAAACTTCTTCGTGACTGAACTTTTGAAAATACCAAATCATTATATATATTATTAAAATGTCACGAAACCGTTATGCCCTGATAAAGAGAGAATCTTATGGTAGGATACTATGAATAAAACCAGCAATACACGTTCATGGTGCGTTCTTCCCCTGTACAGATGGACCTTTGCAACTTTGGATAGCAATATGGAGTTTTAAAATACTTTTGGCAGTAGTTTTGATTGTACCACCGCATTCTACAGTACGCTGAGATACAAATTCCATTTTTTTAAAATTGTATCGACCAAATTCGAACTAATATTGGGTTTTTGCCGGAAAAAATGATTTCCTGAAAAGTTTACAAAATGGGAAATGGTGCGTTCTTCCCCTGTAGTCTTCAAATATACTTTCATAGTAAGTAATACATTCAAAATAGCTCGTTCCATCAAAAATCTCGTTTTCGAAAAATTTGTAAACCAGAACAGTTTTTCATTTTCGAAAATCTTACGTTGATTCAGAATATACCACATAATAGTAAGATAATAAACCGTTTAAAACATATTATTATGTTAAGATAATCGTAATAATTTTCACTGAATAGATTAAAACGCGTTTTTGGAGCCTGTTTTTGACATTTGAACCCCTCAGAGCTTTCTTTTTATAGGAAATGTAGTGCTGGTTTCGAGCCTTCAGCTATTTCTTAGTTCAAGTGATGGCCTGGAGTGACCCATACACTTACATACCTACACACTACATGGTCAGAGCAATGTGGTTCATGACATTCCATGTGCGAGAATGCTATAATACTGCCCACCCAACTTGGCAGGCTTTTCAAATTCCTACACAACACCTACTAGTCAATAAAACACGACTCACCCATCTACTTGTTTTTGTCCCACTTCGTACGTACTTGCCAAGCTCTGGCCCTGGGAGGAGAAAAGTGTTTTACACGCCATCATTGCACCACCCGCTAAGAGCTCGAAAAGCTCAGCCATAGTTTAGGACGGATCTCTACCCTTTTTTCATGCGGAGAAGGGGAAAACCGAAGAGAAAACTGGGGAGAAAACCAGGGAGAAAACCATAGGGTTTTTGGCGTCCGTCCAGAAGGGTCCTACACCGCTCCCGCCATTTAGCTAAGATGAAAAGGAGGGAACAGAAAAAGGCCCTCCAATTATTGTAATCGGCCCTAAATCGTTTTACCCTTCCGATAAATCTTTTTTTTTTTTTTGTCTTTCTTTTTCAAAAAGAGCGTCCGCTCTCGCAAGAGTTGCAAATTTCTGAGCGAGGGATTCCTCTGGAAAGTTGTGTGTTTTCGCATAATTCCAAGCTCCCTCAACCGCAACTCAAGACTTTACTTATTAGAAGCTCGATTTATTAGAATTTTTGTGGCGAGAACTTCCTGGCGCTATTTCAGGTCTTGTATCCAATATCAAGAGTAATGAACGACCTAAATTTAAAAAATATTGATGATTATGAGAAGAAGAAGAAGTAGAGGAATCGATCGAACAGAAGGAGGTTCCATTGTATCTAATTTGGTCGTAAAAGTTTTAAATTTTGAACGAACTCGCAGTGGATCAGGGAAAAAATTACAGGGTTCGGCAGGGAGGTATGGATGATTTGAAATAATAGCTACACACTCATTTTCAAATGAAACTAAAATTTTATTATTTCAGTGTGTACCTTGGATGATGCCATTATGAAAATTAAAGAGGAAAAAAGATTTCCTCTTTAAGGAATTTCTTAGGCAGACGTTTCCTGGGCGCCTCATTTCGTTGTGTGGAGATGTGGAGTGGCCTCCTCGGTCACCAGACCTGACACCTTGTGACTATTTTTTATGGGGCTACCTCAAATAACGTGTATACATACACAAACCACGTACACTTGAAGCCCTGAATGAAGCAATAACTCAAGAAATTCGAGCAATACCACGTCCAATGCTACAGAAGAGTATGGACAACTTCTCACAACGTCTACAGGAGTGTGTGGACAAAAACGGACACCACTTATCAGATGTTATTTTTCGTACATAATCAATGTTTTATTTTTTTCCTCTTTAATTTTCATAATGGCATCATCCTAGGTACACACTGAAATAATAAAATTTTAGTTTCATTTGAAAATGAGTGTGTAGCTATTATTTCAAATCATCCATCCCTTCCTGCCAAACCCTGTATTATCCAACCTTCTCAACCGTATACTTCATTGCACAAAGTGACAACTTATTAGCAACAATATGTTAGAAACATTGCTCTGACTTCGATGTTACGAAACTTGAGTGATTCTCTGAGAATTTCTGAATGTTAGAAGTGCTATTTGTAACACTTGATTAGTTCACTGACATTTTGACAAATCGGACATTTGCTTCCGAGTCTACCAAGGTTGCGGAAGCTTTGTTTTGACTTTTCAAGGTTGAAAAAAATGTTATCCAAAATCGAAATTTCCACTCGCGTTTTACGTTTCAGACCTTTCTGAACAGTTTTGGTTCCGTGTCTGTCCCCGTCTGTCTGTGATAAAATCCTTGCCACAGCCATAAATCCTTGCCACAGCCATAAAATCCTTGCCACAGCCATAACTTTTACAATTCTCGTCCTATTTCGATGAAATTTTCTGGGATTATGCGGATTAGGTTGTAGACGGTTCCTAATGACAATAAAGGCCTTAAAATTGACAGTACCTCTGCGCGTGCTCAAACGTAAAATCCTTGTAAGAAGCCATAACACTTACATTTCTCATCCGTTTTTGATGAAATTTTCTAGGATTGTTCAGATTAGCGTTTAGATGGTCCCCTATGAGGGTAGTGGAAGGTACTTAGATATTGATTTTTTGAGATTAACGACTATGCATAGGATCATCTAAAGGGTGTAACACTATAAGGACAAGAACCCGAAGATTTTCGATTCAACAACTAATTTCCGATCAAAAATGACACATAGCAATTTTCGTTTACCTAATCAATTTTTGTTTTTCCAAGTTTTTTACGGTTTCAAGATTTTTTCAGTTTTTTTTTTTACCTTACGTCACTAAAACGTTCGTAACGCCCTTTGGATACCTACAGTAAAAAAAAAGAAAAAAAAAACTAATTATACGTTGGAAAGAGCGTTAAATGTCCCATTTCTCTATTACAGAACTAGAAATTTTCAAGTACACAATAAGGAGGAAAAATTGGTCTGAAGAGTAAAATTTGTCAAATCTTCTAGATTTGAGGTTTTTTCAATCGTTTGAAAGAACTAGTAATCATACTCGATTGTTTCCCACTGTAACCCCAAAAGTTGGCCCAGAAGCTCAGCTTTCCAACAGTATGGTCAGAATTGTTCCCAATATTATTATTAGTGGAGAAACCCGCGCTTGAATGCGAAAAAAACGTGATTTTTTTTTTCAACGAAATCGACGGTTTTCGGGAGGATTCGGGCGACTCCTCCGCCGCCGCTCCTCTCACTCTCCATCCAACCCCGATTCCTCCCGTCAAACCGTCGATTTCGTTTTAAAAAAAAGAAAAAAAAAACCCGCATTTTTTCGCAAATGATTACCAGTTTTTCCAAACGACAGAAAACCCCTCAAATTTAGAAGATTTGAAGATTTCTTCAGGCCAATTTCTCCCTCTTATTATGTACTTGAAAATATTTAAGTCAGTACCAGAAAGATGGAAAATTTAACGTTCTTTCCAACGGTATAATTAGTTCTAATTTTTTACTGTATCTAAAGGGAGTTACGAACGTTTTAGTGACATAAGGTCAAAAAATCAGAAAAAAACTTAAAATTGTAAAAACTTGGAAAAACAAGGGGTTAAACGAAAATAATTTTCGCAATAATAATTTAGCATTATTTTCGCAATATTTCGCTTTAGCAACATTTTCGCAATAAATAATTTAGCAATTATTGCTAAGAGGCATTGTCGATCGGAAATTAGTTGTAGAATCGAAATTCTTCAGGTTGACGTTCTTATAGTGTTACACCCTGTATACAATCGGGTTATGGATACGAGGAAGCTATGTGCCACACCCACTTGGCAGACGTTTCGAACTTCTTTGGTTCTGTGTCTTCAAGTCTGTCATTCGGTCTGAGGTCGATCCCAGTCCGGGGCATTACTTTCCTCTTGTTAGTTGAAGGGTAAGCCGCAATGTCGGCTCACCTACCTGAAACACTAAGTGTGAGCAGTTCGATAAACACTGACCTAAATCTAGATAATGATTTTGTCTGACTAATGGAGTTACGAGCCGGCCAGTTCTCTAAATCCACCGTTGCGGCTGTAACCCTGGTTTTAAACAGTTCCCGCCGGACCCACCCTCTACTCCCTTATCACTTTGCGCTATCCTTAACCAAGAATGGGGAGATAAAGGGTGGAGGGTGGGGGGGGGGCTTAATTGACCTTTTGTTGCACACTAGTCCCTCATTAGCGGAAACCCCATTTCGACACTAATTTATAAGCGAGCGATTAAATACGGGGAAACCCACCGGTGCTGGGGATGTTTTATCCGGAAAAGGCGCATTAGCGGGAAACGAGCTCGATTTGAGTCGGTGTCAGGCGGGCAGGTGAAATATTCCAACACCGACTTTTCGCCGAGTGAATAACGAGCTATGTAAGTGATAACTGATCCTACTATGTGGATACTGGTCGTTCCACACTAATTAGTAGAGCAGCATACCTACAGGGTGTTTCATAAGTAACGACCACCCTTTCTATTTCCGTTATTCGTGTGAAAATCAAAAAACTTGTCGAACTAACCTCCCCTTATTTTTGTTTTATTATTTTCAATAATGAATCTTTGGACTCGACCAAGAAAATTTTTTTTAACACCCCCTCAAAATTTGATGGTTTACGTTTCAAGGTACGTAGAATCCAAAAATCGAATAAAACGCTGCAAATCATTGCTCAAAGGTTTATTATTTTCTGTATAGATCACCCTTCTGTATAGATCCCTCCCTACCAACCGCAGGTACCTTCTACCTACTAGGGCATTTTTGAAAGTTTTAACCCTTCATTTCCATATGGTTGGTGGTTGGAATTGAAATTTTCAAAAATGCCCTACTAGGTAGAAGGTACCTACGGTTGGTAGGGAGGGATCTATACAGGAGGGTGATCTATACAGAAAATAATAAACCTTTGGGCAATGATTTGCAGCGTTTTTTTCTTAATTGTTCATTATGTTTCTAATTCCAAAACGCTGCAAATTATTACCCAATGGTTTATTATTTTCTATATAGTCTGCAAAGCCACCAACTATCTAACACAGAGAAAAACATTGATCACATTTCGGTCAGCTTTTATTTGAACGGAGATTAGGCCTCTTTTGCGATTCACACGCGTGTTTCTGATTTATCGTACGTCCAACCTTTAAATTCTCGTAGTGAGCGAACGGTTCGTCCTACAGAGCCCCGCGTGGTCTCAAAAAATTCTAAAAATTCTTTAGAATCTTAATTTGAAGGAAAAGCAATACCTTCATATCAAAATTTTTTGAATTAGGGCGTTTTCAAAATTTTCAAAACATCATTCATCATAATGAATCATCATTCATGATCATTCATTTCATCATGATGAATCATCTTTTTTTTCTACATCAACCAAAATCTTCGGGGCACAACTAGACCCCAAGTGGAGCCTACGTACCAAATTCCATCAAAATCGTTCAATGCTAAGTGGCAAAAATGCCACGTACGTCGGACGGACGGCCAAATTTTTATTCGATTTTTGGATTCTACGTACCTTGAAACGTAAACCATCAAATTTTGATGGGGTGTTAAAACATTATTTTTTGGTCGATTCCAAAGGTTCATTATTGAAAATAATAAACCAAAATTTGGCCGTCCGTCCGCCGTACGCGGCACCTTTGCCACTTAGCATTGACCGATTTTGATGAAATTTGGTGTGTAGGCTCCATTTGGGGTCTAGTTGTGCCCCGAAGATTTTGGTTGATGTAGGTCACTTCTAAGGGTTCAAAAATGAATTTTGAAATTTTGAAAACGCCCTAACCCAAAAAATTTTGTATAAAGGTATTGTTTTCCCTTCAGTTTAAGATTCTATAGAATTTTTTGAGACCACGCGGAGCTCTGTAGGACCAACCGTTCGCTCTCTACGAGAATTTAAGGGTTGGACGTACGATAAATCAGAAACACGAGTGTGAATCGCAAAAGAGGCCTAATCTCCGTTCAATTTTAGCTGACCGTAATGTGATCGATGTTTTTCTTCATGTTGGATGGTTGGTGGGTTTGGAGACGAGTGATCAATATAGAAAATAATAAACCGTTGTGTAATAATTTGCAGCGTTTTTGCAAAGAATTCAAATGTCACATTTTCGAGCGTTGCGCATGCGCGCAGAGTGCACCAACTTTGTTTTTTCAAAAAGGAACCGACATTTTTTATTGCAAATTTTATGTACATTTTACTTTGACAACTTTTTTTATAACGCGCGGAACCCGCAGAGCGAGCACTCAAAGATGCGCAACCCAGGGATTGTGCCACAATTGAGATGAAGGTTGACCTCAAGCCCGCTCCACACAGTCGGCACGCGCCGAGCACCGAGCCGATGCTCGCCGATTTCCTAGTGGCGCGGATGGGCGCTCGGTGCTCGCCGAATGCCGAATATTGGTGCTCGGGGGTGCTCCGGCCAGAGTCAGTTTTTTGCCCTCTTCAAAGGAGACGAATATTCGCCAAGTAGCGAGCATCTGCCCCGCTCCACACATGCGGGGTCGCCGAGGCATTTTTCTGTGACAACTGGAGCCTCCCGACACTAACTTCCTGAAGGTATCTAATTGAAATGTTGCCAAAGTTTTGCTTATCGCAAGGTTTCCTACATAGGAATTTGGATCAGTAACAATCTCCTTGGTTGATGCGTTTTTATAAATCCTGCACTGCCCATCCCACTCGAAGGCGAGATGAAGTTGAAAATGGGGTTTCCCTGTTTTTCAGGAAGTGAGTGTTCCCGAAGTTTACATTTACCTAAATAAATTGATCTCTTCGATCGCCTCGCACGTGTTGATTGCGATGGATTACAAGCTGATGTAGCAAATCCGAGTTGCTCGTCTCTCTCCCGAGGCGAGCACTGCGCGGGACGAACTCCGAATGTGTGGAGCAACGAGATCCCCACTCGCCGAGTACCTAAGCGAGTAGCTCGGTATTCGCCGAGTTGCTCCGTGTTCGGCGAATGCCGCATATGTGGAGCCGGAAGTGTGGCACCTCACTAAGCACTGTTTTTCTTCGCTGAATCGCGTGGTGATATCCCTTTCTTGATTTTATTTCATTTTACCACATTCACAGCCGAAAAAGTCACTTTTTGAGGTGGAAATCCTCGATTTTCCTATGAGGGGTAATGAATCAATCCCAATGAATTTTAAAAAGCAAAAAAATTACTAAATTGTGTCAGAGGAGAAATAATTCGTGAAGGAAACGATTCCACGGAAATTTGATGGTTTACTCGCTGAATGATGGAACCCCAAGTGGAAAAACTTCCTAAAAAATCGGAACAATATAATGGCGCCAGATATATTTTTAAGGAGGTCTCAACCGGTCGCCGTTAATCCCTCGTTCAGGGTTAGTCTAATCTCTTACGAACCAGCCTTGGTTGCACCTAAAATGGGATGGTGAAGTTGCCACCATAATTATTGAAGACAAAATTTCATGGTATTAAATGAAGAAATTAATTGAATTAAACACTAGCTTTCAGGGAAATTGGTATACAGAGAAAAAGTCTGCCAAGTGGGTGTGGCACATAGCTTCCTCGTATCCATAACCCGATTGTATAGATGATCCGATGCACAGTAGTTAATCTCAAAACATCAATCTCTAAGTACCTTCCACTACCCTCATAGGGGACCATCTACACGCTAATCTGAACAAAATTTCGTCGAAATAGGATGGAAAATGTAGAAGTTATGGCTGTTACAAGGAATTCACGTTTGCGCATGCGCAGCGGCTACTATCAGTCCGGGGGTGATTATTTTCATAGGGGACCATCTTCACGGCACCCGCACAATCCCAGAAAATTTAATTGAAATCGGATGAGAATTGTAGAAGTTGTGGCAGTGCCTAGGATTTCATGATAGACACACAGACAGACAGTCACGGAACCAAAATCGTTCAGAAAGGTCTTAACGTAAAACGCGAGTGGAAATTTCGATTTTGGAGAACTTTTTTTTTCAAGCTTGAAAAGTGAAAACAAAGCACCCGCAACCTTGGTAGACTCGGAAGCAATTAGACAAATTTAAAGATGTATCACAGCTTCGAAAGAATAACAACTTAGATAAGAATCCTGATTATTACCTTGACTATTTGATCATTATCCAATATTGTTATTCTGTCCAAGCTGTGATACATCTTTGTATTTGTCTAATTTTTCTGTATACCAATTTCCCTGAAAGCTGGTGTTTAATTCAGTTAATTTCTTCATTTAATACCATAAAATTTAGTTTTCAATAGTTAATATGGCGTCTTCGCCATCTCATTTCAGGTGCGACCAAGGCTGGGTCGTAAGAGATTAGACTAACCCGGAACGAGGAGGGAACAAGTGCTTGTAAAATAAGAAATAAGAAGAATGCCACAAGAAAAATGGAAATTTGAGAAAACTGGGAGAACCTGTGGTTGAAAACTGAGCAGCTAAGTAAAACGACCTTCGAGCCCTGAAAAAGGTAATAAATTTACCGAAAGCTCGGCAAAGAGAGAGTTGAATTCCAATTGAGCTCATTCCCAATCAGGTGACGTAGTATCGCAATCTACTGCCGTCGGATCAGCACTCGTGGATTTCCCAGTGATCCTGCTGCTGACAACACCAGCAGCAGAACGACCCGTCTATTACTAATGTTAGAAGAGCGCTAAATTACTGTGATTCATATACATGACGTTGCACAGATCTTGTTGATTCACAGGTAGTAGTACAAGGTGTTACGATCATACCATTAACATTTTTATAGTCAACGACTTCCAATAGAATCGTTTTAAAACGCTTTTAATACAAATTTTTTCTTTCAAGAGCCACGGAAAGACGAATATGGTACGCCTGGGAATCCGCTACGTCTCTCAGAAGATTATCGAAGAAATTCTCAATGACTGCTGGCCTACTGCACCTTCAGAAAAACATCTTCGCGGTCATAAAACCGAGAGTCGGCGCCCGCCTCCATCCTTACGGATTTTCTTCATCTCCGAACATCAATGCGCCTCGGAGTTTCTTCGTGGCATTTGGTGTTTCCCAGAAGATGCGGTCACGGCCGAAGTTTCTTGAGTGCGTTCGAATGGATCGTAAAACCTCGACATTTTCTACTGCGTAATCAAAAAAAAACAGAAGGGGACCCCGCGACTAAGGCGATTTCAAAGTACCTACCTGATACTACTGGTGGGTAGTTAAATTGTTTTTCATCCTAGATTATTGATCTTGACATATCGCGCGTTCCTCAGGGTAGCTCAGCGCCACTCAACACTCCGATGATCACCGAAACTGTTCTACCAAGTACTTTTATTTTTTATCAACCCACCTGTTATGATTTTTTTTTTTTTGACGTGACAACGTCTTATAAATTGGTTTACCGGGAGACACTTCGAAAAACTGCGTTACGCTCCACTCACGGAGGGGGTGCAGCTCGGCGCTCCCTAAAGGCGGGCGGCCCCTCCCCTTCCCCGGCGCGTTTTGCGTTTTAGACCTTTCTGAACAATTTTGGTTCCGTGTCTGTGTGTCTGTCTGTCTGTGTGTCTGTCATGAATTCCTTGTGACGCGCATAACTATACGTAGTTATTGTCCGATTTCTATGAAATTTTCAGGAACATTACAGATTAGTATTTGAATGGACCCTATGAAAATCACCACCTTCGGACTGATAGTAGCCACTGCGCATGCGCAAACGTGAATTTCCTCGTAACGGCCATAACTTCCACATTTTCCATCCGATTTCAATGAAATTTTCAGGGATGTTACAGATTAGTATCTAGATGGGCCCCTATGAAAATCACCTCCTTCGGATTGATAGTAGCTACTGCGCATGCGCAAACGTGAATTTCCTTCTAACGGCCATAACTTCCACATTTTCCACTCGATTTCGATGAAATTTTCAGGGATTATGTGGATTAGGTTGTAGATGGTCCCCTATGAAAATCATTATCTCCGGACTGATAGAAGCGACTGCGCATGCGCAAACGTGAATTTCCTTGTAACGGCCATAACTTCTACATTTTCAATCCGATTTCAATGAAATTTTCAGGGATGTTACAGATTAGTATTTAGATGGTCCCCTATGAAAATCACCTCCTTCGGACATATAGTAGCCACTGCGCATGCGCAAACGTGAATTTCCAGTGAACCCAGTTCGTCTGCTGAGTTCGCTGCTGCTCTGCATGAGTCGGTAGATGGTAAAGAACTCCGACAGTGCTCCGAAAGCCTTATCTCATCCCAATGGGTGGATTGGGCTTCGGAGGGCATTGGGGCCCGCGACTACCGGAACTTCCACGCCGTCCGCGTGGCAACACTGCCAACAGCGGTACGGTGTTCTAGGGGTAGTCGTGGGATGACAGATACCCTTTGCCGTGCCTGTCGGAGTGGAAATGAACACCTGTACCATGTAGTGCAGCAGTGTCCACGAACTCATGGGGGCCGCATCCTACGTCATGATGCGGTCGCCAAGCAGATAGCAGGTGCCTTGTCATCCAGCGGCTGGGATGTTGAAAGGGAGAGATTATACCACATGCCAAGTGACCAGGGCAAGAAGCCTGACATTGTTGCTGTCAAGCCCGACAGGTCTTGCATTATCCTGGATGTCCAGGTTGTTAATGGCAGCATGGACATGGAGCAGACCTGGCGGGCTAAGATAAGAAAGTATGATAGAGATGATTTGCGGCAAGCAGTGTCAGAGCTAAAAGGAGTGGAACCCAACAACATCAGGGTGATGGCTGCGACCTTGTCGTGGCGCGGAGTGTGGTGCGGGAAAAGTGCCACGGAGTTGCGTGAGTTGGGCATCTCAGTGGGCGTACTCCGTGGTGTCACCAGACGCGTCCTACTCGGCTCATATCTGAACTGGTGGTCTTTTTATAGAGGCACTTCCCTTCATCCCTCTCTCCCACCCCCACCTTCCTCATCATCCCTCATCCCTAGGGCCGGCGTCGGGTGAGTCCTGGGCGTCCTCCCCATTATATTATTTATTTATTTATTTATTTTGTTTTATGGCGTGCCCCCTCCGTCAGAAAGACCTTTAGTCTTTGAGGGGAGATTATTAAAAAAATAAAAAAAAAAATAACGTCCATAACTTCTACATTTTCCATCCGATTTCAATGAAATTTTCAGGGATGTTACAGAGTAGTGTTTAGATGGTCCCCTATGAAAATCATGGAGAATTTTTTTCATAGAGGGATGGTCTCCTGTCAGAATCTCAAATCTAATACATGACAAGGCTTCAATAGCTCAGAGGACAGAGGCTTGATTTGTGCTCCAGGGATCGCGGGTTCGAATCCCAGCTGAGGCCAAGTATTTTTTTGATCCAATCACATACATCTACTCCCTTAATTTTTCATCCGAATTTGATGAAATTTTCCAGGATTTTCCAGATTAGCGTGTAGATGGTCCCCTTTGAGGGTAGTGGAAGGTACTTAGAGATTGATGTTTTGAGATTAACTACTATGCATCGAATCATCTATATAATCGGGTTATGGATACGAGGAAGCTATGTGCCACACCCACTTGGCAGACTTTTTTTTTTTTTTTGCTTCCGAGTCTACCAAGGTAGCGGAAGCTACTATGTTTTCACTTTCAAGGATGAATGGAAAAGTTCTCCAAAATCAAAATTTTCACTCGCGTTTTGCGTTTTAGACCTTTCTGAACAATTTTGGTTCCGTGTCTGTGTGTCTGTATGTCTGTGTGTCTGTCTGTCTGTGTGTCTGTCATGAATTCCTTGTAACGCGCATAACTATACGAAGTTATAGTCCGATTTCAATGAAATATTCAGGAACATTACAGATTAGTATTTGAATGGTCCTCTATGAAAATCACCACCTTCGGACCGATAGTAGCCACTGCGCATGCGCAAACGTGAATTTCCTTGTAACAGCCATAACTTCCACATTTTCAACCCGATTTCGATGACATTTTCAGGGATTACGCGGATTAGGTTTTAGATGGTCCCCAATGAAAATCAAGGCCTTAAAATTTACAGTAGCCTCTGCGCATGCGCAAACGTAAAATCCTTGTAACAGCCATAACACTTACATTTTTCATCCGAATTTGCTGAAATTTTCTAGGATTGTCCAGATTAGCGTGTAGATGGCCCCCTATGAGGGTAGTGAAATGTACTTAGAGATTGATGTTTTGAGATTAACTACTATGCATCTGATCATCTATATAATCGGGTTATGGATACGAGGAAGCTATGTTTTTCAATAGACTAAAAACTATTGGCTAAATCTGAATTGCTCAAGAGAAAACAGCTTCACGACCTTGTGGGAGCGCATTCCTTCTCTGAGGGAGAAGTTAAGCTTCACCACTTTTCCACCCAGGAAATCGTACTTTCCTAGAGGAAAAAAGTACTGTCTGTCTTGAGAGGGCCTTGTATACTTCTGTGAGACTAGGCTAGACTAAGGAGAGATAGGCGAGACGAATTCCCCATATTGAGAACAAATATTTATTAGAAAACCTGCCCCAATGAGGTAGGCAGTTACATGTAAAATAATGCGTTTACATAATACTATGATACCAGCTCAGTGACACAGACTAAAATTAACTTAATCCCCCGGGGAAAATTGAATTATTGAATCGTTTCACGCTGATCCGCGGAATGAAACGACGATCATTATTGGCCCGAACAATCTCTCCATTTCTAATTTACCTCCCAGTTAATCCAATTTCACGGATCTCCTTACTGGCTTGAATAGAGACAGAATAGAGACCTACCATTAACGAGTGTACACATTTTTGTCAACATCTTACTTGATGGAAACTGTGAAAAGGTAAAATGAAAGGTGAAATTGAACCTTGGTGTACTGTGAAAAACCCTCATAATGCAGTTGTTTGCTCCATAGAACTTTCTTGCCACTTGTTGCGTGGTTGCTAAACAAAATAATTCGATACCAGGCTATCTCGTTCGGCAGCAAAAATAGTCGAAAAATAGCTATATTACCATTTTCAATTGTTCAAGTTCAACAACTTCGAGTCCCACTTATACAGTTCTTTACTCATTACCGAGCTTCGCACATACGGAAATAACTGAGAAAACATCTCCCACTCAATTCAGCTCTACCAACTTCTCAGTGAAAACGCTGGAGGTCTCTCCAGTGACCCGATTCCCTGCTGGATTGAACAGCATCAGAGAGAAAAAAAAAAACTTTTTTGTTCTCTTTTTTTAGAACAGACAATCCAATCCCAGTCTCGGAAGAGCTGGCGAAAAAGAGAGGAAAGTCTAATAGCTTGAAACCCATTTCCAGGGAATCCGCGAGCAACGAGAGGAATTCAAAGTGTGGCGATGGGGTTTCGCTAAGACAAATAAACTGAAAATAAAACGCTTTTGTGAGTCCGCGAAAAGAGTGTTGTTACTTCAATTATGTTGGGGAAGGTAGCGGAGCCCCGCTGAGGCTGGGCATTGTTGCCTGGTGGACCCGCTCGTGGAGATTCGAGCTTTGAAAATTTCATACGGGGAGAAAACGGAAAATTCATTTTAGCGAGGAAAATGAGCATTATTTCGGGAAAACTAGGTACACTTAAAATGGTTGGGAGCGGGGAAATGCAGTGAGAGCCTTTCAAGTCCACTTTCCTCCCCACACTCACGAATTTGTATGTTTTTCGGTCTGTTTTTCCTTTCTTTGAATCACCACAAATATTCGTTTGACTCGTCGCACAGCTGACCGGCTATGCCCCTCTGCCCTCTACTCCCCTCATCAATAATGCTAGTTTTACACTCCGCTTGATGCTGAAATTCTACGAATATTCTCTAAAGTTACCAGGCATTCGTTTTCTCTAAATTTTACTATGAGTAGATAATTCTATAATTTTAATGAGAATAATTTGCCTAAAAACTCAAGATAATAAAAATTCCACAAACCGTATAACGATTCGGTGAAAATTGATGGAGAAAGAAGCAAAAACTGTTTCAAATTAATTATGGAGGAGCGAAGTCTCTTTTTTGTTTCTATTGTGTGTATAGTTTCCACACATCTTCTACTATGAATGGTCCAGAATCCACCCTATGGACACGTCTTATTAAGTGGATGAGGATTCATCTCCTCGTTCATGTGGTACCGTAAAACCGTCAAACTTTACCCCACCAGGGGTAACTTTACCCCAAAAAGTGAGAATCTTCAATTGTGACGTAAGCGTGGTAGAACTTAGATAAAAGTTAGCTATTGTGTTTTCGTTATTCTCCACATCCCAGAGAATCGATGCGGCTTGCGATGGCGCCTTTATCCATGTTATCAGTCATTGTTTCCTGTTCAGCTGTTTTTGTCCTGTTTCTTGTGCTCCAAAATTTCTTCCATATCAGGTGTTTGGAGTGGATTTACCAGGCAAGCCCTCATCATATCACTTTCAATATCTTATTTTGAACAAAATACACTAATCAAATTCTCAAGAAAGTGTTTTCTTAGTTATGCATTTGTTTACCAAAAATTTGATGGTAACTTTACTCCAAAAACCGGGTATCTTTACTCCACTATAAAGGTTGGGATAAAGGTAGCCTCACTCATATTTTTCTTATTTAATCTCGAAAAATATTTGAGTTTTATCATTTTCGCAGTGTTGAATGTAAGGTTTCTAGTGTATCTCATGTCAGAAGTTAGAGATGGGGAGAAGAAATGAGAAAAAGCTTGGTACGCGCCCCTACCGAAACTTTACAACTGAACTTCTGCATTGTGATATGAACATAAACGTGCTTTGGTCTCATAAGTTGTGATTTACAATATTATTTACTCGTGGGTTAACTTTGAAATTTACCATTTCAATTCATTTGAAAGTTATCGAATGTGAAATAGACTTTTTCTGTGATTTTGTTAAGTCATTCGTTTATCGTTTATTATCCTTTAATATTTCTTTACTTGTAGGAAGTTTTGCTCGATTATCACATAAGTCTGTCTATACTGGAAGACTGAAATTGTGATCTCTTAACCAGAAATATTGCATTTCAAGCAAATTCGTTGAAATAAATTATCATTGGAATTTACATTTTTCTTAGGTACAACTAGTATTTTTCAAGCTAAAAAGTTCAATTTTTCAGAATATATTTTATAATGATATTATAAATACTTGATATTATCAAGTATTTCTGGGGTAATGAATTCAATCCCGACTAGTAACATTGCACCACTGCCCGTTTCTGAAGCGATAACCGTGAGTTTTTCAGAGTGGAGTAAAGATAGACGCACTCGTAGGTAACTTTATTCCAACATTTAAACAATTAAATAGGGGGGTTACAATTATCTGATCAATGAACTCGACCACCCAAAATGTTCAGGAAGCCCTGAAGATCAATTCACTTATTTAACAAAATCAATTTAACCCATTTCGAGTGGGAGAAATTGTATTTAGAACTGTTTTGGAGTAAATCTTGGGGTAAAGTTTGACGGTTTTACGGTATTTAAAATAATTGTAGTTAGAATCTAGCCCTAAAGAGAAGTTGGGCAGTAGAGCTCATTTGGAGAAGTTAAGGATGTATTGATAACTCAACTCACCACTCTCAAAAGGCATAGTTTCTAAGGCATAGCATCCACTTGTGTGTCATAAACCACCCAACAATGTACGTCTTCAACCATGAATTATATCCACGACAATCAATCATAAATTACCTGAAAGGGATCTCAATCGATCGCCGTTTTTCCCTAGTTCAGAGTTAATCTAATCACTTAAGAACCGGTGCTCGGTTGCCCCCCCCCCCACCACAACATTGCTACCCACCACCCACAGTGCCTCCCCCATCCCTCAGCCTTCTCATTGCTAGTTTTCATCGACAGTTTTTCCCAGTTTTCTCAAGAAATAATCATCCAATTTTCATGTTCTTGCGACGTTCTTCTTATTTTTATAATCACTACACCCATGCATTTTTTAATTCCAAAAGTAAAAAAAGTTAAATGTTGTACCTAAATTGGAAATGTTCAAGGATTTTGAAATTCATTAGTTCATCCACCTAGGGAAATGAAAAATAAAAGATTGCTGCAAGATTCATAAAAATCCAACTAGGTACCAATAGTTGCAAGAGAAAATTGGGAAACCCTTTTATTCACTGACTGAGACCCCAGAAACGGCAGAACAAAAAACGTACGAGTATTCAAGTTTTTGCCAGCTTGAGATCACTGGAAGTGGATACAGACTAGCTGACCCGAGTGGTTTGATGGTACCGCATGGCGACGATGGCCGAGAGGTCAATTTGATTTACAAAAATGAAAGGATAAAGTTGGGAGAGGCAAAGGGAGGGATTTACCTTGAAATAAGGGCGAAAGGGAGTGAAAAAAATCCTTGACGCGAAACTGTAAGAAAGAACGCCCCGGGTGGTGCGACAAGAAGAAGATTAAGAGGGGAAAGAAGATAAGCTTCCACGAAAGGTGATGGGAAGAAGGGAGGATGATGAAGTTGAAAGATAAAGTGAAATATATGATCGCTTGGCGCGTCGGAAGGTTCTACTGAGGTGCCAGGAGGTGGGGCTTTATTCGATTTTTAAAATCCTTTTTATTTCGTCCAACCCCAACGCTTCGCTCCCTCTTGGGACGTATGCCAGGAAGGGCTCGTGACAGGATATGAAAATCTTGTGTTGGTTAAGATTGTATGAATCCCCGGAATACTGAACAGGGGTTTAAGATAAACGCTTGTACTTTTGTATCATTATTTCCAAAAACAAACCTTTGAAGTCGAGCAAAAAAAAATAATAATAATAATAATAAAAATTACTTACAACACCCCTCAAAATTTCAAGGTTCACGATTCAAGGTATGTGGAATCCGAAAATCGCATGCGATTTTTCCGACAGCACGTGTAGGCGGCTTTTTTCCCTGTTCCCTGTGGTACTACCGACCAACAATCTAACTAATTCAAGACGCTTCACACTCGACTCGAAGAAATAGGGAGTTGCCTTCATTGGGAAATTTGAATACTGGTAGCTAAGGAGTACAACTCGAAGAAACGAACGCGTTTTGGTCAGTTAACATTTCAACGGAGATTTTGAGGCCTCTTCTGTGATTCAAACTCGTGATTCTGATTTATCGTAAGTCCAACCCTCAAGGTCTCGTAGGGAACGAAAAGTTTGTCCTACAAAGTTCCGGGTGGTCTCAATCGATATTAAAAATTCAATATTATTCCAAACTGGTGAAAAAACAATACAACGGGCAGTGGACGGATTTTCGGATTCTAAATACTTTGAAAAGTAAACCGGGGGGGGGGGGGGGTTAGAAATTTTTTCCTTGCTCGATTCCAATGGTTCATTATTAAAACTAAAGGTAAGCATTTTCAAAGCTTAAAAAAACCACGCGGAAACGTAAAACGCGGGTAGAAATTTTGATTTTGGAGAACTTTTTTTTCAATCTTGAAAACAAAAAACAATGCTTCCGCTGCCTTGGTAGACTCGGGAGCAAACATTTCAGTGAAGCTAAAGAAGGAATTTGCTTATTAGAGTATTGTGGGCAATGAAGGTATTCGCCATCCGATTGCGTAACTGGTGGTTCACAGACAATAGTTGGCCACAATGGAGTCTGCTGTAATGCACGTACTCGCAGCGGGGGTTGGGTCGACCAGTGCTGCACCGACTAATTCATTCATCTTTGAAGGTCGGAAGTGCGGCAAACGCGTTGGTCGACGAGGGTGCGGACTACTGAGCTCTGAAGGCCCTTCCTGGAGAAGCTTCTCCCATTCTCACGGAACAACAGTTTCAACATCAACAGTTCAACAACCGGAGGTCAAACAGGAACATTCGCATACAGCGCGGGCAGGTGGACAGGAAGTGACCCGGTCAAACTATCTGCCTTGTCCCATTCCGGCCTACAAAACGGACGCGAGCCGACGAACAGGTGATGAGCGGCCACGTAATGCCTGTTATTCGAATCCCGGTTCAGCTAAAAACAATGCAGCAAAGACCCGCAGCATCATCCGTCTCTGCTTGAATAACAAAACCGACAGACCACTTGGCAGAAGTTTTTTGATACTTTGGCAGACTCGACAGAAAATGGAGTTGATGGTCCCAGCTATTGAGTACAAATAAGAAGGAAACAAACCAGAATATGTATTTATGTTTGGGTATATTGTATACCTGCACTTGAGTTGATCGAAATTAATAATTGACTTCAACCTCTTGAAAGTTATAATAAGTCGGGGCTTAGCTCATATTGAACGCTAGACGCTGGAGAAGTCGCATTAAAAATGTGGGCGATACCAAAAAAGAACCCCGGAAGGGTGAGGAGCGATTAAAATTGATCACGGGGATTAGGTAATTTTCAAGGAGAACTTAACAAGGGGCTTTTGAAAGCCTTAAAGAAACCTCCCCGCCTCCGTAAAGTCTTTACAGCCATCTTAGGGATTGAAAAAAATTAAGCTTCTCAACGAGAGAATGAGAAAAAGAAGATGATAGCTTCTCTCAAGGGGGGGACCTCCCTAATCTACGGCGATAGACAATTTTCCAAACCGCTGTTCAAGCCAGTAAGGAGATCCGTGAAATTGGATTAACAGGGAGGTAAATTAGAAATGGAGAGATTGTTCGGGCCAATAATGATCGTCGTTTCATTCCGCGGATCAGCGTGAAACGATTCAATAATTCAATTTTCCCCGGGGGATTAAGTTAATTTTAGTCTGTGTCACTGAGCTGGTATTATAGTATTATGTAAACGCATTATTTTACAAGTAACTTCCTACCACATTGGGGCAGGTTCTCTAATAAATATTTGTTCTCAATATGGGGAATTCGTCTCGCCTATCTCTCCTTAGTCTAGCCTAGTCTCACAGAAGTACACAAGGCCCTCTCAAGACAGACAGTACTTTTCTCCTCTAGGAAAGTACGATTTCCTGGCTAGAAAAGTGACGACGGTGTACTTCTCCCTCAGAGAAGGAATGCGCTCCCACAGGGGTCCATTATTTTGGAAACATCAATTCAGACTCGCAGCGCACCATTTGCCTCGTATTGGTGCGCACCTTTATACGGAAGAGGGAAATTATATTAAAAAGTCGAGATTGATGATGCGAAACAACTGATGTAGCTGAGATTGGTCGGAAGGGAAGTGGCGTGGTGCAGGAGATAGAAGATTCGAAGGCGGGAATGGTCGCTCCGACTCTCTATGTGGCGTACATCTCTCTAATTTCGTACTTCATTATTGGCGAGGGTTGTTAATTGTTAGTTGATAGAAAGGGCGGGAAAGAGTACCTACTTGGGGGGAATACTGGGTGTAGCTCTAGACAGAATAAAGACGGCCTAAAAACAAAGTCAGAAAGGGGTGACAATGAAAACAACAGTTAAGGGTAGACAGCGAGAAATGAACAAGTTGAAGAACACTCGACTCCTTATCTCCTTTATTCTTCTTGTTCTTCACCCTGGGGGAGGTTCATAATTTTATTATATCCTCGCGTTTTCTTCCCCCTTCCCGAGCAACGTCCTGGTGATTGATCGAGGAAAAGCTCATTATCTGGGGCCGAGTATAATGGTCGAATCTGAACTCAACTTTCCTCATCTCACTTCGTCTTATTGTGTTTGACGGTATCATTGGTTTTACACTGGGGTGGGCACTGGCGGTGGGGGACCATTACTCGGATGATGTTGACAAATGATTGCGTGGTAAGATGGCGCTGGTAAACACCAGGAGAGGTCGTAGGGAGGAGGTGAGGAAGCTTTCAAAAAACGGGTAATTTCGTTGTTTAACTTGGTGCTGCGATCGAGTTAAGCAGGAATTTCTTGAAGGCAAGTTTTCGAGCATATCAAGGCTTACGAAAATTTGACAGCGACTAGTTAACGTCACAAATTGGAATAATAACGCCTATAATTTAGTGCTTACCAATTGAGTGCCCACCATCTTCATCTAGACACATATCGCTCCATCATACCTATTCACTAACTACTAAAAACCAAAAAAAAAAAAAAAAAAAAATCAAAATGAACGCGATTTTATTACAAACTATTGCGTCTCCACACCCGTTTAAGTTGTTGTGTAGATCACTGGACTTGTTCTTTCAAATGACAGTGATTCGCAGTTTTACGGGATTGTGGACTTGTTGTAGTTCTTCTACACAGCCTATTTCTTCCCTTACAGTACAGCATTCAGTATCAAAATGTTATGAATTTAGGCAAAGCTGATTCGAAGTGAATTAATTCTTCACCGCATACTCCTTAAAAGAATCAAGGGAGTGGTCGACGAACAACTGAGTAACAAGTTACTTTAGGGAAAATTAAAGTTGCACAGATCGCATCAATACCCAGAGACACATGACCCATGATACCCATTGACTTTGAAAAAGAGCTCGATTCAATGGACGGAGACATCATAAGGAGAATTCTCGAGAAGTACGGAATCCCACGTTAAATGATACATTTTATTAGGAGTTCATAATACTATGGTTTCTAATGCTGATTAATCCACGACGATCAACATTTCAACCCATCAAAGATCATCACCAGTGTGAAACAAGGATGTGTGCTGAGGATGTGGCCAATTTGGTGAAGATCGGTTTACAATTCAAACAAACCATTTCCCGGGCAACGCACGGGTAAAAACTGATTGTGACGTTACAATCCTTCGTGATTTGGACTTGGTTCGTGTTGTGAACCCCACGAACCAGTTCCCAAATGACTCTTGACGCCCCAAAATAATCTGCCACCCGAGTACCTGAACACAAAGTCGGTGCTCGGCTGCGAGACTAGGTCCTTTATAAGCCCACGTCAAGGTATCACTGCCATCCACTCTTTAACCCTAACTGTACCTTGGTATCACTAGTGTCACCGAAAACATCTCAGGAACTCCACATTTGTCCCAAGGTGTCACCGGAGTTACCAAAATTAAATTAAAATTTTAAATTACTTAATTACAAAATTAAATTATTTTAAAATTAAATTTAATTAATTAATTTTAAAATTTTAAATTAAATTTTAATTACGTAAATGAACAACAGAATTTTTTGTGGGTTTTTGAAAGTCTCAAAATAGAGTTATGACGATTTCGAAAAAAATGGGGAAAAAACAGATGTGGAATTCCTAAGATGTTATCGGTGACACTAGTGACACCAGGGGGTCTAATTAGAGGTAATCTCAAACCTTGACTACAACATTTCTCTGTCAACTCGAAGCAAATCTTTAAGGAACAAACTTCCTTCCTCTGCTAACTGTATCTCAAAAACGTTCTGTATCTTATAAATCCAGTCTAGTCGATTTTCCCAATACATCGTCAAAGTACATTTCATTCTTAATTTTACAAGTAGTGAAAACACAACCATTTTATTTATAGACGTAAATATACCATGTTGGGAGAGCAGTTGTTTCCAGAATATCACAGACAGGTTTGTATTGAACCCATCGCTCTCGCTGAAGCATCTGACT